>RCUC01100588.1:0-11602 GCA_003697995.1 Taxidea taxus jeffersonii | reverse complement strand
TGTGTGTGTGTGTGTGTGTGTGTGTGTGTGTGGGTGTGTGTGTGTGTGGTCTTTCCAAGTTTGGGGGCCCACAATGGCTCTTGGAGGTGGAGCTCTGCTGTCAACCTGCCTGGAGTGAGACCAGAGAAGCAGCTGGGATGACCTGTTCGCCCAAAGCCACACACAGAGGCTCAGAGGGTCTTTACAAGGATGGCTCAGGATTAACAGATGCGGCTGGGGGAGCTCATGCCATATCCAGCTGGGAACACATGCAGCTCAACAGGAAAGATGGTGATTACTGCCTCTGCCAATGCTTGTTAAAATTATTCTTTTCCCCATTTTAAATCAGTACATGCTCATTAAAGAAATAGGGTTAAATATAGAAAAATACAAAGAACAAGTAAAAGCACTCCTAGTATCACCATGCAATCATTGGTAACATTTTGTTTCTGGTTTTTTTTTTTTTCCCTTTTGGTGTTTTCCTACTGTGAAATGGCTTTTAATTCATTTATTCTTAATCAAAAATTCATTTTGGTACATAGTATATACAAAATTCAGAAGTTGCAGAGTGCGTTCAGTGAAAAAGAAGTCTCCCCCTTCCCACCCCCGCCTTGTTCCCTTCCTGGAAGGCAGCCTCAGTTACCAGCCCCTTGTGTTTCCTTCCAAAGTTAATCAATAGTATATGTAAGTATATGTAAGTATATGCATGCATAGTATTTATTTTTAAAACACATTCTTGCAAGGTACACACCCTCTCCAATGGCTTGCTCTTCCACAGAAAAATATATCATAGAGAAGACTCCCCATCAGTTCATGGGAGCTGCTTCATTCATTTTAAAGGCTGTGTAATATTTATTATATGGATTGTTTCATGATTTATTTAACTAGTCTGATACTGAAAGATGTTTCGTTTGTTTATAGTGTTTTGAATTTTTAACGATGCTGCAATGAATACCCTTATGCCTATGCTATTTCACACATGTGTGAGAATATCCGTAGGATCATTTTCTAGAATTGCCACTGCTGGATTAATGACTCTGCACATTTTTTTTGGACTCTGCACATTTTAAATATTATGGTTACTGACTCCAGCAAGTTCACATGCATGGAATGAGAGTGTTAGTTTCTTCATACCCTGGCCAACAAGCTGCTATTTAACTTGGCCAACCTGAGAGGTAAAAATGGTACCTCATTTAAATTTTCCCATCTTTTTATATGTTTAAAATTCCTTCTGTTTCAGTTACCATTAACTGTTTTATCTTGTCCACACTTTTCTACTGGAGTGTTGTTCTTACTGATTTATAGAAGCTCTTTGTATATTAAGGGAATCGGCCTTTTGTCTGTGATACATGTTGCAAATATTTCCCCCAGTTTTTACCTTTCTTAGGACTTTCTCAAAAAGGAAATTTTTATTTTCGTGAAGTTAGAGTAATAATCTTTTCTATCATAGTTCCTAGGTTTGCATCATACTTTGAAAAAGGCCTTTCTCAGGGCGCCTGGGTGGCTCAGTGGGTTAAAGCCTCTGCCTTCAGCTCAGGTCATGATCTCAGGGTCCTGGGATTGAGTCCCAAATCGGGCTCTCTGCTCAGCGGGGAGCCTGCTTCCCTTCCTTTCTCTCTGCCTGCCTCTCTGCCTACTTGTGATCTCTCTGTCAAATAAATAAAAATCTTTAAAAAAAAAGACAAAGACCTTTCTCACTCCAAGAGTGTAAAAGTTTTTCTTATAGTTTGGTGATTTTATTTTACACACTTGAACTTTTCTTTCATCAGGAATTTATTTTGGTATAAGAAATAAGGTTGAGATCAAACTTTTCTTCTCCAGCTAGAGACACAGTTTATCCCAACATCACTTCTTGAAAACCATGTCCTTTGTTCCACTGATTCAAAAATGTCCTGTTGATCTTGGGCTATATTTTCATCTAGATTTGGGCATGTTTCTGGAATCTGAAATCTGTCTCATTGCTGGATTCTCTAAAAGAAAAGAACGAGGAAGGAGGGATTGGGGAAGGTCTGTGCGAGCATGTGACAGTTCAGCAAAGGCTAGCAGGTGGAGGAAACAGCATGTGGAAGGGCTCTGAGGCAGGAAAAGACTTGGTGTGCTGGAGGAACCAAAAGACAGAAGCCTGGCGTGGCTGGTCTTCAAGCCAAGAAGGAAGTGGTACGAGATGAGGCTGGAGAGATGCAGAGGGGCCTGATTAGTCCTCATGGGCCACGTGGAAGCTGTTGTACCTCCCCTGTGCGGTTGGGAGCCTTTGAAGTGTCTTAAGCAGGGGAGTGACAAGGTGTGGATGTCATAGGCACTTAAAATCTCTCTTAAAAAAAAAAGGCTTAAGATGTTTGTTGAATGAATGAAGACACTAAGTGTAAGGTTCATTATGCAGGGCCTCTGGGGGATGAGGGAGAAGTGCCCATCTTTCTTTACTCTTGGGGTTTCCAGCATAGCCTGCAGGCCCTCCTGCTGAAAGCAGTGAGACCAGCATATTAGCCAGTAATTAGCTTTTAATTAGAAAAACATGGCTCTGCCTCCACGAAGGGACAAATACCTTTAAAAATTGAATCACTTTAATTGAATAAATCTTTTACCAGATAGTTTTGAAAATTCTAGTCCTCTCATTAGAAGAGCCATCGAGCAAAGCCATTTGAAATTACTCGGTTAATACAGCCGTCACTGGACCACCATCTTGGATATATTGTTTTTCATCACAAAGGGTAATCCAGTGCTTGGCTGAACAGTGCTCTTTCCCTTGAAGGCTCCGGGCCTCCCTTGCAGGTGTGGAGCCGGGCTTCTCAAAGTGGAGCCCCGGGCCAGCTGCGGCACCCCATGGGAGCTTGCTGGGTCAAACTCACCCAGACCTCTCGAATCAGAGTCTCTGCCACTGGGGCCCGGAAGTTTGTGTTTGAAGAAACTGCCCAGGCAGTCCCCAGGTCCACTCAGGTCTATATTTCGAGCTCCGAAGGCAACCAGGAAGCACTGTCCCGTCAGCCTGGTGGACTGAAGGCCACAGGTGAGGCATTCTTGGGAGCACTTCTGAGCGCGTGTGCCTTCTACAAACAGGCACGGAGCAAGTTGGGATGCCCGGCACTTCCTAGGAATCCGGAAGACGAGGAGGTCTCCGTGCTCCAGGAACTTAGTCTGGAGGGCTGTTTTGTTTATTCGTGTTCTGTTTTTAAGGGTGTGAATGGAGTCATTTAAGAGGGAAGTCTAGGGTTCTAGGGAAAGGTCGAGAGGCACGCCCGAGGTGGGTATCTGCTGTTTCTCACTCTGCATCTGGTCTCACTTTGGGGGGACAACTTCTTATGCTTTGGGGGAACCACCTCCTTCCCATCCTCAATATTTATGTTTCAGACAGAGCTGAGCCCATGCTGGGCCCGCTCACAAGCCAGGTCACAGGATTGTGGCAGCAGTGGACACAGGGACTCAGTCCCCTCCGGAGTCATGAGGCGCATTCTGCCTTCGGTGCTTTCTGGCACAGAGGCTTCTCTCCGCTGGATGTGAAGGTGAGTGGGTCTGAGGTCTAGAGCTGCCCCAGCCCCCTGGTGACCGCGAGGGGGAGACTGTTTGAGCACCGGATAACCGTGGAGGGGAACAGAGAGAGCCAGGCTAAGCGACGGAGTCAGCCCCCCTCGGTGACATTGTTTCAGGCCCTTGCAACCAAGCTGGGCCTGAAGCGGGCCCCCTCCCCTGGAGCTGCGTGGGGAAGTCAGCGTGGGCCGGGTTCTTAGCGCTTGCAGCTAACAGAATACTGATCAATATGGGGACAGAATGGTCATACTGTGGCCTAGTATGTATTTCACGCGAAGCTGAACTACTAGTGTTAATCCTGGTACTTTAACATCAAGTATTTAAAATTCATTTTTAAATAATCAGTGACACTAAAACCTTAATCCCTTTCAAATATAAACTATATATAAACATATTACAAGACATCAACTGAAAGCATTAATTAAGGTATGAACACAAAACAAACATTATTATTCTACTATCACTCTGATATGTGATATTACACCCCATGAGGCTTGCTGCTTCCCCTCCATCCTTCTCTCCTGGTCCTGCTGAGCGCTCCCTGCTGGTCTCATGTAGAGAGAGAGAGAGAGAGAGAGAGAGAGAGAGAGAGAGAGTGTGTGTGTGTGTGTGTGTGTGTTTTCAGGCTGGCCTCTGCTGCTAGCTGGCGCTGTCTCTCTTTGTTCTCTCTAAACCCTGCCTACACCTTTGTCCACAGTACCTTTATTAAACTCTTCTCAATTAGCTAGTTTGAGTATGCCATCTGTTTCCCGATACAGGTCTCAACCCCAAAGCCGAAGCACTCTCCCCCCCAGGAGAGGGCTACCTGGTGCAGCATCTGGCCGGGCTGTGGGGGAGGGTAGTCAGGGAATCTTTCTGGGGTGGAAGCTACGTGCGCTGCTTTGCGGGAATGCATAGGAGTTCGCCAGGTAAATGGTGATGCAGCTCATCTCTCCAGACTGATTCTAGGACTCCCAGCCTCTGGGAGCCCTCCCTGATCTGGAGGAGTTAGGAGGATGACACGGAAGACATTCCAGACAGAGCAGGACAGAAAGCCTAGGGAGATACGACAGGGCTGAGAGCTGCCAGGGTTTCTGCCAGCTCTGAACGTAGGTCATAAGAATGAGTGGAAGTAAGGGGCACCTGGGTGGCTCAGTGGGTTAAGCATCTGCCTTCAGCTCAGGTCATGATCTCAGGTTCCTGGGATGGAGCCCCATGTTGGGCTCCCCGCTCAGCAGGGAGTCTGCTTCTTCCTCTGCCCCTCCCCCTGCTTTTTTCCTCTCTCTTAAATCAATAAATAAAATCTTTCTCTAGAAAAATGAAAGTTATTCATTTGACACAGAGCCCAAGCAAGAGGAGTGGCAGGCAGAAGGAGGGGGGAGAGCCTACTTGTTCTATTGTAGGTGTGGTTGTGTTGAAAACTGATAGGAAATGGCCTCTCTGTGATTGAAGAGCCAGTGTGTGTGCAGAGCCCTGCAGGGCCTGAGCCTGGTTCTGGTTCCGGCAGTCCCTGGCTGGGGGAAGCTGGACAAGGGCTTGAGGCTTCCCCTTCTTCAGGCCCTGCAGCTGCAGCCAGTGATGGCTCATGGTGGGCACCTTCTCGAGGGGCCGGTAGCCAAAAAGCATGTATTTACACGATGTAGTGCAGAGAACCGATTTGAAGGAATGGCAGGATTTGCCTTGTGTCCTGTGTTTGTTACCTCGTTCCCCGGATGAGCACAGAGTTTCTGCTGGGGGAGGTCCAGTATCCAGACTTCCCTGTGTGTCTTAGGAGAGGCTGACAAGTAGACCAACTTTTTGTGCTGTGTCATTTCCTCACCTCTGCCTTGCGCTCCGTGAGCCTCGAACCTAGTGACTTCCAGAGCCGTGGCCGCAGGTTTGCCAGCCCGTCTGGGGTGTCCCAGAAGCTGGCACTGGCTGGAACCAGCCTGGAGCCCTCTCCCCTTGCCACCTCACATGCCGCACGCCAACCCGTCGAGCTTGTCCTAGCTCCTGAGGTTCCCATTTCTGACATGGCAAATTCAACCTTCCTTCTTTCCTCAACTCCATTTTGGGGCCTTCCTCGGCTGACTCTGGCCCTGCTGCAGCTCCTGGGCCCCTCCAGCCCAGGCAGTCTGCACATACTGCACGCCCACTAGGCTCACTGTGGCTCGGTGCATGGGACGTGGCAGTTAAGGCCTCTTGTACCATGACAGAGACATGGTCTTGCCGAGGGGCCATGAGGGTGGACAGGCTCAGACACGCCTACTCTCAGGTCTAGCTCCCCAGTTTCACCAGTCCAGTTTGGGAAGTGGGTGTACGCTTTGGGTGAGAGAGTTAGGTGCCTCTGAGAAGAGTTCTAGAACACTGAATCTGAAAAAGACCTAAGGGATTTCCTGCAGTGTACCTCTTTTGTGGATGGGAAAACTGAGGTTGAGCGTATTTGATGCACACAACTCATTTTTGGCAGAACTGGAGCCAGTTTTAGATTCTCATTTTGATGCTCTTTGCCCCATATTGCATGGATGAACAAATTTTCCTTTGAATTTAAGATATGTTTTGCTTTAAGAGGGATAACCATTTCTTGATGTCAGTCCCAAGCAGAGGAGCTAATGGAAAAGAGCATCACATATGGCAAAGAACTGATGCGCCAGGTAGTCTGCTTGGCGCTCTTAGAAATACCCCAGGGAGATCCTGGGATTTTTCTGGGTCCACTTTAAAGACACGGAAAACTGAGGCTTAGGGAGGACAAATGAGTCTGTAAGTGATCACTCATAAAGAATGGGGGAGAGCTGTACATAGTGGCTTTTTGCTTCTAAGGGCTTCTTTTTTTTTGCTTCTTTTAAACTGTGTATGTCCAGGTGCAGGTGTGAGCATGTGTACATGTATGAGCAAGCGTGTGTGTGTGTATGTGTGTGCAACACTTGCCCACATGCAGGTGGATAGAACAGGAGCCCTGGATGGTGTGGCGATGGTTGATGCCCGCCCCAGGGCTGCTTGAGGGAGACGATGAGGATGCTGATTTTTGGAAATGCCAGGCTGGCCTTCCCATTCGAGCTGGTCCAGGCTGGCGCGTCAGGACTGATCTGAAAGGGTTGAGTGGCCAGACATCCAGGGGGTGACTAGCGAAGCCTCTGCCCTGAGAGGGGCTGGAGCCGATGGCACCAAGGGTCCCTCCCAGCTCAGAGGCGTTCCCATGACTGTCACGAGGTAGCTGAGATGACCGGCGAGCCATGGGATGCTGCGTTTTCTCCAGGTGTGGGTGGCCGCTGTGGGTATTAGCGTGTGCGGGCACAAGGCCTCCCCAGTGCGTGTGTCTTCCGGAGTTGACAGGAGCTGTTTGGCTGGGCCTCTCGCTCACAAAGGGCTTCAGCTGTGGGCTCTTGATATTATCCCCAAATGAGGTTACACATGCGGTCAAGATGGAGAGGAGACGCTGACAAGATGGAGAGGAGAAGACATTCATCACACGGCTCTGAGCACGTTGCATTACCCCAGTGCACTGCCTGCAGTGCCCCAAGAATTAATAGTTCATAATCCCCGTGATTATTTTGTGGATAGCACAATTATATTGCATTTAAAACACATGACAATAATTTGTTAAATGTTAACATTTAGGACAGCTACCAATATGGAGACTGGGTTGTAGGGATTTCTCATTCTGTAACATTCTGGAAGCCTCAAAACTGCAAGTGGCCCCGGTTCCTCATGACCTCTGAGGACCCCCGAGTGTGGATGTTCATGTTGTCATGGTTATTTGTGTGGTGCTGGTGACGAGTGTGTGTGAGGCTGTGAGGGTGTGTAGGTGAGCATTTTGGGGGGGTTCATGAGAGAACGCGTTTCTGTGGTGCTGGGGACCAGGGTAGGGCCGCCCCTCGTCTACAGGGACAGTGGGAGGGGACCTGTCAGATCGCTGCAAACCTAAGACGTCAGGGGCCTAACCTGATTTGATGATTTGGCCCGAGTAACCCTCTCAAAATAGAAAAATCAAGGACCAGCGTGGAGGCAGCCTGTCTGGGCTGGGGCTGGTAATGCAGGCTAACGAGGGTTGATGGAGCCCGGGAGCGATGGGCTGAGATGGCCCCGAGCCGCCTGGCACCCTGGGCCCTGAAGCCATTCAGTGCTGCCCAGCCCTGCCTAATGCTATCAGCCACGGAGATCCTCACTGATAAGGGCCAAGAGAAAGGGAGAGCAGCCCCGCAAGCCACAGCAGGGCAGCCTACAGAGAACTGACGGGAGGCTGCCCTTCTGGGCTGGCATAGCTGACGCCCCTAGATGAAACTATCTAAAGGGGACTGGGTCAAGTACCCACGAGGACTTATTCTTTTCTTATCCTTTAAAAATAGACCCTGTAAATACATTTTAGGGAACTTGGAGATCTAGATTATCATAAAGAAAAAACCCCAGCCTTACCCAGAGTAGCCCCGCTGTCCACACTTTGCTGAGTAGGACCTGGGCCCGGGCAGGGGGGGTGGTCCCCAAGGAGGATTATGTCACATTAAGAGTGGACAGTTCCTCAGGAATGTGTCTCAGCAGCAGGCCACCATCTCTCAATCCATAGAACCCACCCATTTTCTCTGGGATGGGACCAGGTCACTGTTTCGTTGGCTGAGCCCCAGAAAAAGTGGTTGGCTTGCCTTTAGGGGACAGGTCATCTGAAAACTACACGCCTTGAACTTAGAGTCCCACTCAGCATGGGACAATGCTCACATTCTGGAAGGCAAATGGGAACTGAGAGGGACTGAAATTTCAGCAGCCTCGTGTCCCCATCTGACTCATGAGCTCAACGAGGAGGAGTGGCAGGTCACAGCTACACGTGGAAGTTGTTCTGTCCCTTCCTCCCCTGCCCCTCCCCTATCCCGCGGTGTGCACAGCAGTGAATTCAGAGAAGCTGAATGCATGTATGATGTGACTCCACTGTATAACTTTTGAATCTTTGTCTCTGCATGTGAATACATCGATATGATTGATTGATGAAAACAGGATCATCCTGTTGGTGCTCTTTTCAGCTATTATATCCTGGCTATCTTCCTATATAATATCCATATTGTGCTTGACCTCCGTCATTTGTGTAATGATCTAAGATAGATTATCCCACCATTTGTGTAACGATGTAATCGATCCTTTATTTCAGGGCATTTACTTTCAAACTTTTGTTATCCTAATAATTACCGCAATACATTTCCTCCGGTAGGAATCTTTGCTTTTTCCTAGAAGAAATGTTTGCATTGAGGAATTCCATGTCGTGGTGAAGCCTTTGGTCACCTGCTATTTTCACTCTTATCCAGGAAAGGGGAAGAGCTCAGAAAAATGTGATCCATAGTCAAGAAAAATTGGATTAGTCTTGGGTCTGTGTGGTAAAGGGCATATGACAGTGGCTCCAACCTAAACTCCTCTATTTGTCCTCCCTCTTCTGTCTGCCTCCCATTCCCCATGATTTGCAAATGGGATGAGCTAGACTCTGGTCATCCTTGGTTTCCTTGGAGACATAAAGTTGATCCATTACATTTATGAGTGCTTTACAGATTTTGAATCAGTTTTATGAGTTTTATCTTGTTGAATCTTCACCAGGCAGGCTTTAGTAATTCTTCACTTGGCAGAGAAGGGGATGGAGGCCCAGAAAAGTTAAGGGAGATTCTCAAGTTCATAGACATCATACCTGGAAACCAGGCTCTCTGAATTTTGGTCCAGCAAACCAAAATTGCTGCTGGGATCCCATGGTGAGAAGAGTTGGGGTGTTCGCCTGTAGACTGCGCCATCACCACCCTATTTGTAGCTGGAAGAAGGAGCCAGAACTTCCAGTCTGGTGGAAGCTATTGCTTCTGGCCCACCACCCATCATCTTTTCTTTTAGTTACCTTCTGATTTGTGTTTGAGAGCAGGGTACCCTCAGGGTAGTCATTGTGAACTTAAAGCATACGCCACATTTTCCGGACACAACTTCAACAGGCGGATGTGTCATTCTTCGTTCTATAGCCAGTTGCTTTTGGGTGATAAAATACAGGGGAGGAAATAAATGAGAGAAATCTATTGTCTTGTTCAGACTTCATCCTGTTCTCCCAGTGCAGGGCATGCACATTCCCCAGGCCTGGCATGTGCCATCCTCTTGGCTGTTGCGGTTGGTTTAGGGATGTGACCCAAATTGGATCAATGAGATTCAATTCAGGGACTCTTTTTTTGGAAAGAGAAGCTCTCTCCCTACTGGATTGGAGGGGTCAGGAGCCCCTGTTGGAGTGCAGAGAATCTGCATGATAAACCCAATCCAAGGAGGTCTGGTGTAGAGGAAAGCAATGCCTGCAAATGGAGATGGATCTGCCAAAATCTTGACGACATTATTTTACCATCTGGAAATCCTACAGATGTCACAACCTTCTGCTCAAGCCCTGCAAGACCACCAATTGGACCTCCATTGTACCTCTCTCTGTTACAGCTCCTGCAAATCTGCTGAAGACCTCATACTTGCTGTAGCCTCGCTATGGTCCCCTCTGTTTTCTGAGTCTCATATGGATGCACCTGCTGGCAGGAAGCAGTCTCTTGTCTATATCCTACTTAAAAGGGAGGCTGGAAAATGCAGTGTTTTGACTCTATCTTCGAAAGGCAGGATTTGCAATGAGGAAGTTGATGTGATTACGATCCCCTCCTTCACCACCTAGCATCAGTATGGGCCCCATTTTCATACTTACATTTCCAGCCATAATGGTAACAGTGACCTGTGCTTGCCTGATATCATACAGTGATCACTTGTACAATGATAACGCATTTCCCCAAAGGAAGGACCCCAAGTTTCACGAGTTGCTGATGCCAGGTGCAAGTTCTGGTTTGCTGGAGGATAGCCATTTCTCCTGTAGTTCTGCCATGATAGCATACTGATGGTCTGCAACCTGTGGACTACACTGAAAACACATGTGGACTATGAAAAGCGAGCAGAGAAAGGGAGAAGGAAGAAAAAAGGAAATTTACTGAATATACGTAGATATGTACATGACATGGCGGACAGAGAAGCAAATGTGGGTAACTACCGCAGACCTTACTTCTGCAACTGGCCACGAGACAGCAGCTGGTCTTCATGATGTCCTTTCTGTGCTATCCATTCCTGTTCTCTTTGTCCTCTGCAAAAGCGTCCATTGGCTATGATTCTTTGTCTGGTGGGGTGACCCAATCTTCGTTCTTGGGGAATCTGAATGCTTACTGGGTCTGTCTGAATGGGGTTAGAATTTACCTTCTGTTAACCTTTTATCACCGGACATGACAATTTGAGAGGTGCCCCAGGGATTCCCTCATGGTTTACAGAAATAGTTCTTTCTGCCTACCTGGATGGCAGCAGTCTACTTTGATAATCTGGATCAGTCATTTTGTCCGACAGGGCATGGTAAGTCTCAAATGTCCAGGTGGAAGTCTCCGGCTCTAATTCAGTGGATCCATTATTGTGTCCTGGTCAAAGTATCCCTCCCATTGGTTCAAAGACCTTTCAGCCAACAGAGCCTAAAGTCATGGACAGCAAAAATTTAACAAGTGGTTCATCAGGCATCATAATGAAAGGAGCTACTCTTCCTTTTACCCTTTGTTTCATGGGGTGAGACAATGCTTATTAACTTAAAGAATATAATACATTTTGTAGGGCAACAGCCCAGCCTCACCAGATGTCTGCTGGTGCCATCACTTCAACAGGTCATTCCTCTACTCTATGAGGCCAGTTGCTTTTGGATGATGGAAAATCTGGACAGAGCAGTGAATGTTATACACATGAGCCCTATCACTGCAATGAACTTGCTGTACATGAATTCCCTGGTGAGGAGCAGTGCTTAAACGATGTCCAAATTTTTGAATAAGGCATTCAGTAATTTCACGAATTACGTGATTTTTAGAAGCATGGTAGGCAAGGAAGACGTATGGGTCTGCTAGGGCTACCATAACAACATACCACAGACTGGGTGGCTTAAGACAATGGAAACGTATTTTCTCAGAGTTCTGGAGGCTGGATGTCCAAGGCCAAAGTGTCAGCCAGTTTAGTTTCTCCTGAGGCCTCTCTCTATGGCTTGCAGTTGGCCATCTTCTCGATGTGTCCTCTCATGTCTTTTCTTCTGTGCTCACATAGCTCTGGGGCCTCTTTGTGTGTCTGAATTCCCTCTTATAAGGACAGCAGT
>RCUC01100586.1:0-15546 GCA_003697995.1 Taxidea taxus jeffersonii | reverse complement strand
GTTCCTTAACAGTGTTTGGTCTGGGCGAAGCCACTCTTTGCTGATCCGAACTGATGCTCTCCCAAGATCTCCAGACACTGGCTGCTGCCGTGGCCGGGCTGCTCTTGGCTAGCGGTGATGTTCACCGTGCGGCATCTCAAGAAGAGAAGGGACATCTGTTCCTGCCTTGCTGAGGCCTCTCCTCACAGGTAGCGGTACAAGCCGAGTAATGGTCCCCAGAGTAATGACCTTCAGAGATGCCCACCATGCCTGCCACACTGCTGGCAACCGTCACCCGCTAGCTCCGTGCAGTGAATGACCGAACCTGGCAGCTGACACCCAACCGTTAGCCAGAAGGACGGACTCTATAGAGAACCGACTCATAGAAAGGCACACCTCCAGCTACATCTGGACTTCATTTCTTTCATCTCCCCTTTGCCTGAAGAGCAGCATGATCACCCTGTCACTCGGAGTATGTTATTTCTTTACTGGGTCATTAGGAGACATTATCCTGTATGCTACTGGCTTATGAAATATTATTATGATGAATTATAATTCCCACAGTGAACCTGATTAAATAAGTGATTGGCAAAGGTGATCTGAGCATCTGAGCATAATTTGAGAATTATAGTCAATGCAACAAAGATGGCTTTCCAGCAGGGACACGGCATGAGCAAGAGGGGCAGAAGGGATGCACTCTTTGGGTCCAGGTCCTTGCAGGCAAGGACCACTGCTGGGAGGCACCTGCAAAAGGATATAGCTGGCGGGCGCCTGGGTGGCTCAGTTGGTTAAGCCCCTGCCTTTGGCTCAGGTCATGATCCCAGGGTCCTAGGATCGAGCCCCGCATCGGGCTCTCTGCTTGGCCGGGAGCCTGCTTCCTCCTCTCTCTCTCTGCCTGCCTCTCTGCCTACTTGTGATCTCTACCAAATAAATAAATAAAATATTAAAAAAAAAAAAAAGAGGACATGGCTGGCAAGAGCCACCATCCCTCCTGGACAACATCACTGCCTCTGTGATCCAACGTTAGAATCTAGAGTTGAGCAGGGCTCCTGGAAGTTCCTTGGCTCAGACTTGCCCTGAGTCACTGGTAACCCTAGGAGCGGACACAAGGCTGTGCTGAAAATCATCAAAGGCCCAACACTCAAGACATCAGGCTGCATATCTCAGGTATCCCCATGCTCCTGGCCGATCTCACTTCCTCGTGACCCAAATGGCACCTTGAATTTAAAAGCAAAGCCAACTCCTTCCCCAGCCGGCATCTCAGAAAGAAAAGCATCTCGGTAATTTGCTAAGCAGTGAAATCAGCCAAAGACTCAGTATCCCAGGTCATGAAAAATAATCATTTCTCTCCAAAAATTGGGTGGCACAAGGCAGTCAGGAAGCTAGGGGCATTTCTAAGGACTGAAGAGCTAGGACAGAATTTATCTGTCCCCACATTTTATACCTACACAGATAAAGCGGAATTGATTTCGGCATGCCAGGTTGCTTAAGCTGATGGAAAATTCCCCAAGAGTATGAGAACAGAGCAAATTAGAGCAGACACTAACAATGAAAGCCCATCCCAGCCAGGGGCACCCTGTGTTGGACAGAATGTTCCAGGAAGGGCTGAGAGGAAAATCATTAAAATTAGATGTGAATATGTATGAGGGTGAGAATGGCCAGAGGGTCTTTAGACAAAAAGACATGCTGATGAGTGGAGAGAGAGAGAGAAAGGGCAGTTTTCTGTCTTGAGGGGTTCTGGACCTGACCTCTGGGGTCAAAAGACCAGAGCTGGACCTGCCCAGGAACACCACATCCCCCAGGTTACACATTAATGCATGCTTCTTATGAAGAACGCCACCAAAATGTATAAGGAAAATAGTCTAATTCACCAGTCAGCAATAACCACCGTTAATAGATTAGGGCATTTTATTCCAAATTCTGGACATACAAATATTCTTTTTTTTGTAATTTTTTATTTTTTATTAACATATAATGTATCATTGGCCCCAGGGGTACAGGTCTGTGAATCATCAGGCTTACACACTTCACAGCGCTCACCATAGCACATGCCCTCCCCAACGTCCATAACCCACTACCTACCCCCTACCCCCGGGAACCCTGTTTGTTTCCTGAGATTAGGAGTCTCTTATGGTTTGTGACGTACAAATGTTCTTAATTAAATTTGGATCCTGCACTCTCTGAAGCTTTGTATTTTTCCCCACTGAACACACAACCATCTGAGCTCCCATGTTGTTTACTAGCCTTCACAACGTCGCTTCTGACGGCGGCACGGTGTCCATAACACGCTAGTGTCTGCACTCCCAGCGAGGGACGTTCGCGTCATCCCCACCTTTAGAAAATGCTGCCCTGGAAATCTCTGTAGGGAGATTTTCGTGGATTTGGATGATCCTCTCCTTAAGATGATATCCCAGGAATGGGACTCCTGGGTCAAAGGCAGGAACATGTTAAGGTCCTTGAGCCATACGGCCGAGTTGCCCAGCAGGGTCCCCTTCTACGCACTTCTGACAGGGGGAGGGGGGACGTCCCACGCCAGGGGATTCTCCAGCTCTCTGGATGCCAATGCAGCAGCCTGCGACCTGGGCCCCGTGACACTAGCCATTCACAGTATGTGCAGACCCCGCGGGCCAGGCCCCACACAACTCTCTCACCTCCGATGCCAGTCAAAAGGCAAGCCACCCCTGCCTGCCTCAGTGACCCCGGCCATCAGGTCTGCGGCTTCCCGAAACCCACCTGGGGTGGGCCATTTGCTAGAATGGCTCACGGAACTCAGGAGAGCTCCTCACTTACACTTGCTGGGTTATGATAAGGGACATGACTCGGGAACCCAGGCCTGCGGGCCGCAGCCTCTGCCCCCAACCCTCGTGTCTAGCTCTGCACACACACAGTGCGCACCCTTTTCTAGGTGGGACATGCGCTGGCATCTCCGATCCCATCTCTCTCGCTGTTTGGGAAGCACATCCCAGTTCGCTAAACTGGGGGTCGGCTCAGGACCCACACTGGGGAGCATCCCTGGCCCAGGCCGTGTCTCTGTCGCGTGCTTACTCCCTACGAATCATGTCACCACATCGGACCCCCAGCAGCCTCCCGAGCTTGTGCGAGGGTCTCTCTGCCGGCCCTGAACCGAGGCCCTCCTCCGCCACGGCCCTGCTGCTCTTGCTTCCTGCCTCCCCTCTCGGCAGTTACCTCCCTTCAGCCTCCGGGTCACTGCCCTCAATGACCACCCCCCTGGGGCCCCCAAGAGAGGTCACATTCCAGAAGAACAAAGAAAAGTCTTTCTTTTTGTAAACCTACAGCCCTAGCAGTCTTAACACATGACGCCCGCAGGATGATAGCTTTGGTCCTTATAGGCCTAGGGGCCCCCCCAACCCCGCAGCTGCACATCCAGGCCCAGGCCACCCCCTGCCCCCGCCACCTGCCCCATCGGGAACAACAGGCGGGAGGAGGCAGCAGCAGGCAGGCTCCGCTGGCCACAGGCATCGCCCGCCTTCCAGGCTGACCCCAGCAGAGCAAGAGGTCAGCAATGGTCCCCTGTGTTCACCTTAACTTCTCCAGCCCTCACCCACCCATTCTGCAGCACCTTCGACCAAGGCCAGTCCTGTGCCTAAAACGGGGTCCAAGAGACTCCCAGCTGCCCCTGGCGGGCGGCACACTCTGCCTGGGGAGCTCGGCCCCGAAAGAGAAATTCTCATAAAGTCCTCTTCCAAATCCCCCACGGCACGGGGACTCCGGGCAGAAGGACACATGGAGGGAGTTGGAGTTGCCAGAAAATGATTCCCCTTCGGTTGTGTGATTTTTCAATTCGAACTCATCAAACCCGACCTTCCTTTGCCCACATGCAAGGACACACGGACTCATGGCCCAAGTCTCGGTCCTGCGGGCCTCACAATCGCGCTCGCCCCCGCAGCTGCTGCCTTCGGAAAGGCAGCCCCCTGAGACATTAGGGCAGCGGGACCCAAGCCTCCCTGGGAAACGGTGCGACGGCCGAGGCCCTCTGCTTCCGCTCAGCGAACCCCCGGAGCAGCCCTCCCAGCGGCTCCCCGCTGCATGACGTCCTACTCCACTGGGCGTCCTGGTCACTGGTAAAGGCCTGGATACGGAAGAAAGTGTCCTCCGCTGCAGGCTGCACAAATATCCCATTATCAGTACGAAGCCATTTATTTGCTTAAAATCGCCAACTCTCTCATTTTGTCTTGACGTGCTGGTTCGCCATCAAGATGAGTCTGCACCGTTGAAAAGGCTGTTTCCAAAGCCTCACGACGGCTCCGGCGGGAGAACTAACAGTGAGATCAGCGGAGGCAGACGGAGCCCAGGCCGGCCCTTCCCAATGAGAAGGGCAGCTCAGAAAAGGAGGAAAATCGTTTGAGGAATTCTACCCAGAAACCTAATCCTACGTGAGTCACCAGGGAGTAAGCCAACAGTTCCCAACACACACGTGCACCCTCGTGTACGCGCCCATGTGTGCACACACACACACACACACTCACACGCATCATTCCTGATTTCTGCTGAAGAGCAGGCGAGTTTGCTGGAAGGAAGCTAAGGGGCCAGACCTGTGCTCGTGGACTTGCGGGTCATGGAAGTAAGCGGCACGAGGAAGGCAGCATTTCAGCCCACGGAGAGAGAGATGCATTACTTAGTGTAAGGGCCTGCAACCATCAGTTGAGAACTCGGAAGATACTAAGTTCTAATTGCGCATCACACATCTACCCAAATCTACTTCCGAAAAATTTTCTAAAAAGGGGGCGCCTGGGTGGCTCAGTGGGTTAAGGCTCTGCCTTCGGCTCAGGTCATGATCTCGGGGTCCTGGGATCAAGCCCCGCATCGGGCTCTTTGCTCAGCGGGGAGCCGGCTTCCCTCGCCCCCTCTCTGCCTGCCTCTCTGCCTACTTGTGATCTCTCCCTCTGTGTTAAATAAATAAATAAAAATCTTAAAAAAAAAAGATTTTAAGACATGTATACCTTTAGACACAGTGATTCATTTGTAGGAATTTATGCTAAAAGAGATGTGTACAAAGATTCATCCACAAAGACAGGTAGCACAGCCTTCCTTATAATAAAAATGGGAAACCACAAACAATAGGCAATTAGCTTAATGTAAGATAATAAGGTATTCAGTTGAAAAGAGTAGGAAAAGCAAAAATTGGTCTGGATTAATAAAGAAATTCAGTGTATGATAATAGTACATTTCAAATAATGTGAAACGGTAGATTCAAAAAATGATGTCAGGACAACTAAGAGATACCTGAAAAAAACATAAGAATCAAACCATCCTCCACATTTTAGACCAAAAAAAATTCCAGAAGGATCAAAGTTTAAATATATAAAATGAAATGATAATTGTAATAGAAAAAAAAGGGAATTGTTATATCATCTCGGAGCAGATAAAAGGCTGTACTAAGCAGAGAATACCAAAAGCTATAAAAGATGGATCATTCTACCTAATCATTAAAAGCTTTAAAAATATTAAAAGCTTTGTCAAGTCAAAAAACTCTAGCAAGTTCCATCAAAGATCAGAAACAAGGTGGAAATATTTACAGCGCATGCCACAAACGAGGAGCCCACTTCCTTTATATTGAAAAAGCTCTTCTGTACATCAGTAAGAAAAAGGCCAACCAACCCAAAGAGAAATCTTCAGAAAATGTGAGCAGACAGTCTCCAAGAAAGGACTTACAAATGGCTCTCAAGCCTATAAAACAACGTTCAACCCAACTCTTGATGAGAAAAATGCAACAAGACATTTGTAGAATATATTTCACCTGGGGGTAAAGCTCAAGAAGTCTGGGAGCACGCTGTGTAGACAAAGTTGTGGGCAGCAGGCCCTCTAAACACTGAGGGCAGGACTTCCAATTAGTAGAATCTCTTTGAAGTGTAGCATGGCGATCTCGATTCTATTACAAACAGAGCACACTTTAACTCAACCGTTCTCCCTCTAGATGCGTCCCCCGCTGGTGTATACGCACGCACATACGGAATGAAGCATGAGCCATGCCTTTGGTTGCCACATTATTTATATATTTGTCTAAAGATCCAATTTTAATGGTCATAAGGAATTACGGTTCATCACAGTAGGTAAGAGATTAGGATTTTTTAAGTCCTTCTTTTTAGAAATCTACACTCAAATAGTTACAGACGAAATGATGTAAGGTCTGGGATTTGCTTTAAAATCATAGAGGGAGGGGGAAGGTGGGCAGACGGGGTACAGATGAAACAAGCCTGGTCCCAAATTAAAGTTGGGTGATGGGTCCCCATGAGGGTACATGCCACTTGCACTTCCCACCATAAAACACTGAAAACTAAAGGGATCTGAATCAACTCAGACACCCACTAACAGAAAACTGGTTAAACCAGTGTACGACGCCCAAACAATGGAAGACCACACAGCCAGAAAAAGAGGAAGAGTCTTCTTTATATCCCGATGTGGAATGACCTGCAAGATATGTTGTTCGTTAAAAAAAAAAAAAAAGCAAGATGCAAACAGGGGTCCATCAAATACTACCTTTTGTATGAAAATACTTAAAAAAAAAAAAAGACACAAACTTGTTTGTAAAAGGAAGGCTATTTCTGGATGAATATATAGGAATCAGACAACTCCCCTGCAGACGGGCTCTGGGCAGAGGGAGGAAGGACAGGAAAAGAGAGACTCTCATGACACACGCTTTCCTGCCTTTTCAATGTGTGCCATGAACGTCTCCGCTACTCACAGAAACGAATAGAATGCACGACTGTGAAAATATACACGAAGTCATCAATAGCAGTTGTTGCTGAAGGGTAAGGGTTAGGAGGGATTATTAAGGTTTTCCAAATATTCTACAAGGAGCACATAATTTGAGGAGAGAGGAAGATTATGTGGGGAAGGGCAGAAACCAGGAAATGATGGTTGTGTCGACCATCAAATGGAAAGTGACCCACGGTCCGCAAGTCACCTGCAGCTGGTCCAGCCCTCTCCCTGTCAGCAGCCCCACGCTGCAATGTGCTGGGCACCCATGGGCCGTCAGGGACCAGGCTGCACCGATGCAGGGTGAGATCTGACCCAGCAAGCACTTGTGACGGGGCAGGTGGGAAGAGGGGCAGAATGCCAGGCAGGCACGACAGCACTACGTGATGCAAGCACCAATACCCACAAAACTGCAGAAAGCTGAGGGGTGAGGGGCCAGGGGGGTTGGGAGGGGTCACGGGAGGAAACGGATTTTGCAGTAGGAAAATGCGTAAGATCTTTACAGATGGATGGTGATTGGATTCAAGATTATGTGGTGATGATTCGGTTTCGTGTCAACGATAAAATGGCTGACCCCATTTGCTAATTGGCGTCCCTTGGTGACTCAACGTTGAAACAGTTCCTCATCATTTACATTGGCCTTCCAGTGCAGAGCTGAGCTAAATTTGCTAATCATTCCTCTTCATGCCTTTAAACGTCTGCCATGCCTCAGAACAACAAGCCTGCTCCATTTCCAGACTCCTGCGGCTATTCTAAGCGACCTCCGGATCCTTAACCGCTGTTTCCCTCCTATCTTTCACCCCCACTCCACGTACCCGAGGCCACATTCTGATCCCCATCCTTGCCCAAAAGAGCTCCAGCTCTGAATCTCTAAAATTTCAGTCTTGGACCACAACCTCCTCTTTTTCCAAGGTCCACTCCATCAAACTGCTCTCCAGCCTTCTGCAACCATCGCCCCCAAGCATTTCTCCAGACCATTAGCCCTTCTGAAGCCTCCTTTTCCCACTCAGCCCAACCAGAAGTTGGAAGGAGCCCTTCCACTTCTGTAACCAGACACAATCCTTGCCCCATTCAAGCCCGTCATGATTCTCCCCAAACTCCCAATCCCACCTCCCCAATCTCCATCCCCCAAACCTCAGTGAATCCTGGAGTCCACCAAGTGCTCCTCAGAAAAGAAAGAGGTTTTCTGTTCCTCACCCCTTCTCCCTGCACAATGTATCCTCATGTCCTCTCGTGTTTTCAACAAAAGAGGTGTCCCATCCCATTTGTATCAGACTCATTCACTGTGTTTGCGGCCGCCCTTGCCAGCATGGGGACTCAGAGGAGGTTTCTTTAGGGTCAGATGGCCCCATGGCCTGAGGCCCCTGCCAGGGTCTCTCGCCCCCTCACAGTTCCTAACTCAGATGAAGCGCCACACTATGTATGTAATCTTGCCTCCCTCGTGGTGGCCAGAAGGGCTAGAGGAGCCACTCCAGAAGTACACGAGTGTTAACTTCCCGAAAAGTCAGTTTGGACAAAGCAGAAAAGGAGGTGGCTAGGACATGAACTCCCGATCCCTTCCTCTCTCCAGTGGACTACCCTCGACAGTGGTTCTTGATTTCCTATGTGGACACATCCTGCATAGCTAAGATCTCATAAAACAGTGGCCAGTCTAGCAATGGCTCATTTGGTGCTTGCTTCTCATTCTTCCCTCTTTCACTTCTCTTCTTCCTCATTCTGTTGCCTTGGGTTTGTACCTCCCCAAAGACATTAGAACTTAAGCCTTGCCTCAGGCTCTGCTTTTCAGAGCCAACATGCCGTGCTATAAATTCCATTACTTCCTTCCTGTCTAGAGAGTTAGAACTTTACTTTCTCATTTCTATGGCCCAGTTTTTTACAAATGCAGAAAAGCCTAGAGAATGCTGTAAGTGAACCCTTGCAAACCCACAACTAAACTAAGTCAAATCTTCACACTTTGCAAATCCGATTTAATTTTTTTAGAAAACCAAAAAGAAGTTAGGCTCTACGGATCCAAGTGGTGCTCCTGGATCTCTCTCCCTGATCCTATTCCCTCACCCCACGGATAAAACCACTACCTTGAATTTAGTACTGATCATTCCCACTCATGTTTTAAAAAACATCTTTACTTATCATAAAAGTCTTCACATAGGAGTCCAGAAAGGAGAATATTACAGTCAACATGTGTTGACCTAATGCAGCCCCTTATCAAGTCTATCGATTACACCATATTTATTTATTTCCCATGTCTCTGTGGCTTCACGGAAGTGTAATTTGCATCCACTGGCTTGAAGCCCCTTATAGATCACTTCTGCTTCCTCTCCTCGGTGCAGTCTTATTGCTGTCCTGGACTTCCATCTGCATTCTGCAGAGGTGTGTGTGTGTGTGTGCACGCGTGCTGGGCATGCATACATAATACAGCGAATACAAAGCACGTACACACTCACACGCATCTACACATGTGGACCACATAACCTGAGATCGTTTAAGCTACCGTATAACACTCCATCTCCCGCTGACAGGTACCAGGATGCTGGGACTTAGATGAGGGGTAGCCCCGCGGTGAGTAATTCTGCATCCTGTGCAGACAGCCCCTGTATTAGCGGCACGATCAGTGACGAGCTGGAGGCCAATACTCGTACCCAAACACGCTGGACTTTTCCTGCCCGGTGTGCTGTTGCTGGTGACACTCTGTGTCCCCGCCCAACAAAATGACAGTCATTGCACGGCAGAGGGGTGTCTCTCAGACCTTCTCGCCCACCAGGGGAGCTGAAGCATGGAGCACGTTGATGGACACTCTGCCCAGACTAAAAATAACACTGTAAAGTCTTCCTAACATGGAAAGTGCTCATTATTTATTGCCAAGTAGAAAATAAAATTTCTAAGCCTTATGTGCTACGTGACCATCATTTTCAAAGATGAGATTACACTGAAAAGATCCAAGAGCCAGCCTGAAAGGGGGCTGCGGCTAACATGAAAATGAACAATGACCAGAAGAGAGAATGATCAATTGAATAAAATGGAAATTGATGAACCAAAATGGATATCAGTGAACGGATGGACGGATGGATGGATGGATGGATGCAGATAAAAAAAGGCTCTTGCTTACAGCATTGTGCTGATAAATGCACGAGAAATGTTGGGCTTCAAAAAACGATCATTTGGTAAACACCACTGCCATAACTGATTCAGGCAAGAATCCCTAATGGATACCAAAGCTCATGAGATTCAGATATTGATGAATTTAAAAATATTTCCCCCTAATTTCCTTAATTCTGAAGGCGAGAGAGTCATTTTACATTGAGAAGCCTAGGAGACTCTATCTGAATTCAGTGATCAAAGTTAGTATCACAAGTGATGGGGCAGATCATTGTACGTCCCCTGATCCAATGCTGTGAGAGGGACCCACCGTCATTACGTCTGTGATATTTCTGCAAAAGCTGGATAACTTAAATCCAGCCATGAGAAAACACAGGGCATACCCGGTGAGGGCCATGTTACAGGGTGAGTGGTCTTTAATGTCAAAGATGTCCACATGGTGAGAGCAGAAACAAAAAAAAAAGCAAATACAAAACGTAAGGAACCTTTGAAAACTGGAGGAAAAAGAAAGACATCCCAGATAAATGCTAAATATGATCTTGGGTTGGGTGAGCCAGTGAGCAAGATGGTAACTGGGATAATGGGGAAATCCGACGGTGACTGTGGATTCTGTGGTGGCCCTACAGGACACAAGTCTCCTGATTTTGCTGAGGATATCATGGTTAGCCAGGAGACTGTCTTTGTGGAAAACATGCACAGAGTACCCAAGAATACTGGGATATCACATCTGCTGCTCACTCTACAAAGATTTCGAAGAAAACAATACCTTTGGGAGGGAGAAAGAATGGTAAAGCACATATGGCCCAACGTCAACAATCAGAGAATCGGGTGAGAGATATATGGGAGTTTGCTGCACTATCTTTGAATCTTTCTATGTGAAATTATTGAAAATAAAATGGTAAAAAAAAAAAACAAAAACCCGTGCGTGATGCCAATTTAATTACCTCCACATGGCCAGATAGGACGCACAATCAAAAACCCCATTTACTAAATGACACGAGAAAATCTATTTTCTTTAAACATCGGAATAGAAATTATATAAGCAAAATGATTTGCTCGGTAAAAACCCATGCCTAGGGAAAGAAAGACAGGAAGTAAATACAACAAAATGCAGAGATAAATTATCATAGAATGGTGATATTTCAGATGCCCACAGACAATTAGTGGTGGCCCTTATACTTTATTGGCAAGTGCATCTGTGTGTCTGATTTTTTTTTTTTAAGATTTTATTTATTTGAGAGAGAGAGACAGAGTGAGGAGCGAGAGAGCACAAGCAGGAGGGAGCAGCAGGCAGAGAGCCTGATGCGGGGCTCGATCCCAGGACCCTGAGATCATGACCTGAGCCGAAGGCAGACGCTTAACCTGCTGAGTCACCCAGGTGCCCCTGATTTTGTTTTATAACCAAATACTATTTTAAAAAGGAAAACCAAAATAGGGCACCTGGGTGGCTCGGTGGGTTGACTGTCTGACTCTTGTTTTCAGCTCAGGTCCTGATCTGTGGGTCCTGGGACCGAGCCCCACGTCCAGCTCTGCGTTGAGTGCAAAGTCGGCTTCAGATTCTCTCTTCCTCTGCCCCTCCCTTCCCCCTCTCTCCATCCCTCTCTCTCTCTCTCCAATAAATAAAATCTTTAAAAAAGGGAGGGGGCAATGAATGAATTGGAAACTTCCCTCAAAAGGCCCTCTCCCTTCTGGGGTCCGTTTTCCCGAGGCCGCCTGATGCCTCTGAGCAGAAATCCACTTTCACAAGAATTGAGCCATCGGTTCTCATTCCCGATTCTTCTAGAAACTGCTTTTTCACAACTCTTATGAACCAGTTCCTCCGTGAGGAGACACCAGTCACATACTCTGCCCTCGGAAGGGTTTCCAAGGTACGTGTCTTAGCACCGGCTGAGAACTCAGTTAATCTTCAGAGAAGGCGCCTGCCATCCCATTCAACAACATAAAAGCCATTTTTTTGGGGGGAGAAAGCCATTTCAACATGAAAATTGGCTCACAACACTATGTCTGATAGAAACCGCATGCAGCAGAGCTGACCCGTCTCCCCACAACGCTCCCCTCCCGCTCATCACCCTTCCTCTCTCGTGTCCCTCGCACAGAGAATGAGGTCCTCTCAATGGAAGCATGAGTTGGGATGCTTTCTTTCCTTTTTTTTTTTTTTTTTCCTAAACTCTGGAGCAGTGAATGAGGATTGTTCCACATTCTATGAAAATAAAACAAAATAAAAACAGGGGCGCCTGGGTGGCTCCTTCAGTTAAGCATCTGACTCTTGATTTCGGCTCAGGTCCTGATCAAGAGTCAGGAGATCAAGCCCCAGGTCGGGCTGGGCACGGAGCCTGCTTGAGATTCTCTCTCTACCCCTCCCCCCCCCATCTCTCTAAAACCAAACCAAACCCATAGAGCTCTGGGTCATTCTGCTCTTTCCACCTGAACACCTTCTAGAGGTTTCAGTGTGGTCCTCTACAGCTCAACCCCAAAATTCACCCTCGACCCCTTCCCTGCTTGGTGGCTGGACCTCCACCCTCCAGCACTGTGGCTTTAAAACACATCTAACCACAGCTCACTCCGGCCTCGGTGTCCCCACCAGCTCCCACCCACTCAGAGCAGCCAGCATGAGTGTTCTTAAGGCCCGGGCAGAGCCCACTGGGATGGGCAAGGTCAGATCCCCAACCTTGGTGTGCCAGCCTCAACTGGGCCACCCGCTCCGTCTTCACAGCTCTCAGCAACCCACCCCACGCCGAGGTACACACCAGACAGCAGCTTGTTGCTGAATTAAGAGCAGACCTTCTCTGTCCCTTTATATTCTGCTAATGACAAATGCCCATCTGTTTTTTAAAGATTTTCGGCCGAAGTCAGGTTGCTTACGAAGCTCTCCTTGGGAAGGAGGAGAAGGGGCTGGCTGTCCTCTGGAACCCTGGAGCAGCAGCCCGGGACGTGGGCTCACAAGCGCCCGGGTCAGAGCCCCACCTGCTCTCTGGGCCTCCTGCACAAACTGCCCCAGGGCTTTCAGCTCATACACCAATCCTGGGAGGCCCCTTGGAGGGAGCCCCCCACCCCGGTCCCATCTGTCAGGGGGTGGCCAAAGGAGGAAGGCCCCAGCCTGTGGACAGGATGTGGTCAGTCTGGGCTGAGGGCACCTAACGCCATCCACCGGCCCGATGTCCCTCCCGGACACGTCCCAGCGAAAGACACTAACTGAACAACTGCTCCCGCAGCTACTGGCCCACCAGCTGTCTCCCGCATACAGTGGCGCTCAGTACATGCTTGCTCAGCGGCAGCCTGAGTGGACCGAGGCAGCGCTGGCACAATCTTGAGACGTGTGAGCCGACCCTGCACACGAGCGGTGGGGTGGCCTCCGCCCGGCCCCAGAAACCACACACAGGGCAGCAGGAGGCAGCTCGTGGGAGCTCGTGGACTCCCAGGACAGGCTAGAATGTGCTCTGCCTCTCCCCACAAACGGCCCGGTGCTCCAGGCGGCCCGTCCCTCACACCGGTCCTGCCCTGCAGCCCTGCGGCAGCTGGTCTCCCACTGAGGGGGCAGGGAGCATCCTTCCGAAGCTCCCTACAAGGGAAGGTGGAGGATTCCCACCTCCCCGGGCAACTCCCGGTGGGCTGGGACTACAGCAGCCCCAAGAACGCGTCTGATCTGGTGCTGTTAGTGGACTGGCCCAAGGCCACGGTCACTGGCCCCAGACTCTCCCCATCCTGGGGAGGGTAGCAACAACCATCCAGTGACAAAGCCAACTTCTTGCCTCTGCTTTCCCCTTACAGGCCCTTGGTGGGTGAGGGACAGCAGAGGGGGCGGGGGACACCCCGTGTTAGAGCTCCTCCCGCTCCCAGGCACCGCGAAGGGTCAGAAGGAGAGACAGAAGCTGCCTCCCACTTAGCAAAAGACCTTCACAAGTCTGCTGCCTGTGCAAGACGGAGCCCAAGCTCCAGTGTGGCGGGAAAGGCCTACATTATTTGAACCATTAAGGGCACTGAGTTACTGAACACTTTCTCCGCCGTAGGAACTGACCCAGTTTCTGGGATAGAGGATGGAAGGAACCAGCAAAGGTCCTGGTTCTCCTAGAACTTACATGCCGGTGGGCTCAGACGGATGGCTCGGGAGTGAGCAAGAGGGAAGTTCCAGACAGTGGCAAGGGCTGTTGAACAAAATAATGATAAAACACACAGTGGGCGGAGATGACTAGGGGGACGCGGGTTGTCCCTGCAGACGAAGCACTGGGGCTGAGACCCAGAGAGAAGGCGCCGGCAGGCTGGCTGGAAATCTGGGAGAAAGCAACCTCGGTGGGGAGTAGCCAGCACAAGGACCCCAAGAGGGCGAGCTCGACCTTGGAGAAGCACAAAGAATCACAAGACCCGGAGCCCCGAGAGCAGGGCTGGGAGCGGCCACATTCAGGCTTCCCCACCTACCAGCTGCACACGCTTGGGCAAGTGCCTTCCTTCTCTGTGCCTCAGTTTCCCCGCTTGTAAAAATGAGAATGGTACCCACATCGACCTCATAGGTTGTGAAAGCTGAAGGATAGAAGACGGGTAAAGCACAGGGGGCCTGGCTGGCACGGTCGGTTACCCGGCGTGGGACTCTTGATCTAAGGGTGGTGAGTCCGAGCCCCACGCTGGGCTTAGAGATTACTTGAAAAAAAAAAAAAAAAAAAAGACACATAGAGTGTGTAAGCGAGGCACGTAGCAGATACTCAGGAAAGATCAACTGTGACATGTTGACGAGGAAGACGACGACGAGGTCAGGGGCCTGTGCCACGAAGCCACCACCCCCAAGGACGGAAACACGAGGCACCACCCACTGAGTGGACGCTACTGGCCGCCTCGAGCACACGGCCGTCCAGTCCCTGGCAGCTTCCTAGTTGGCCTCTCACGAGCTCTTCCCTCCCTGCAAGACCCCGTTTCCTTTTTCTGGAGCCACTGGAACGGAGCAGCCCAGATCATGCAGTTTAAACAACAGAATTTTGCTTCCTCTCAGCTCCAGAGGCTGGAAGTCTGAGATCGAGGGGTTGGCAAAGCTGGTTCTTTGTTTTGTTTTGTTTTGTTTGGGGGGGGCAGGGAGGGGCAGAGGGGGAGAGAGAACCTCAAGCAGGTTCCACAGCCTGCGTGGACCCCACTGCGGGGCTTGATCTCACAACCCTAAGATCATGACCTGAGCCGGAGTCAAGAGTCGACACGTCACCAACTGAGCCCCCCAGGCACCCCCAGGGTGGTTCTGTCTGAGGGCAGTGAGGGAGCCTCTGTTCCCGGCTTTTCCTCTAACCTCTGGCGTTAACAGAGTCTGGGAATTTCTGGTGCTGTGTGGTCCGTAGTCTTCACCGTCACACGGTGTCCTACTGCGTGCGTGTGACCGTCCAAATTTCTCCTTCTCAAAAGGACACCAGTCATCCTGGGTTGCAGACCACACTAAACACTTCATTTTAACGTGACTGCCTCTGTTAAGACCCCATCTTCGGATAAGGTTGCGTTCTGTGGTACTCAGCAGGGGGTGAGGACACCGACACCACTTGCGGGGGGGACACAGTCTGACCCGTAAGAGAGCCACAGCTCACCTCTGGGATTCTGCCATCGGCATCATCTCACGCTCACAGGCCTGTCCAACACTGTCCACTTCCAGAGACCAGCCCGAGAACATTCTGAGTGTGACCGGAGGACCAGCTTATGCCAAGAGGACCATGACTTCGGGGGGGGGACACCATCACATTTGCCGCACATTTCTGTAGGTGTCTGATTTCCTAGGGGAGCCCCGTGGGG
>RCUC01100585.1:0-10951 GCA_003697995.1 Taxidea taxus jeffersonii | reverse complement strand
AACCACAAGGCCTTCATTTGTAAAATGGCAGCTCAATAAATGGGAAGTTAGCCCACTCCTGTCTATGGCTTGTACCAGTCCCCTCAGGCTACCATATACAAATCCCAGACTAGAGGCTTAAACAACAGACATGTCTTCTCTCATAGTTTGGAGGCTGGAAGTCTGGGCTCCCGGTATGGGCAGGTTGGATTCCCCTGAGACCTTTTTTCCCCTTGACCTCTTTCTCCCCATATCCTCACATGTTCTTCTGTGTCCTGATCTCCTATAAGGATGCCATCAGATTGGATTACAGCTCACATTGATGACCTCATTTAACCTTAAATAACTCTTTAAACACCTTCAATTATAATCACATTTTGCGGGTCTGGGGGGTTAGAACTTCAACACATGGATTTAGGGGAACACACTCAGCCCACAGCAGGTGCTCATTAGATTGTCTCATCTGGTCTCCAGGATCTTAGACCATTCTTACTGAGCAGCCGCGCCCGCCAGGTGCTCTGAAAGATGCATTTCCCAGGGAAAGGAAAGAGGAGCCACGTTTTTGAGCATCTACTGTATGTCAGACGCTGTGCCATATGGCGTGTGTTCATGTCTTTGAGGGGAACCCAGTGTGTTAAGAGATTTCTCCCTTGTGTATTTTTGTCCAATGGGAGTGGAGAATGGAAATTTCATCATAGGTTAGGAGCTCATTGTTTTTAAAGATTTTATTTATTTATTTGACAGAGAGAGAGTGAGAGAGCAGGGAGGAGTAGCAGAGGGAGAGGGAGAAGCAGGCTCCCGCTGAGCAGGGAACCCCATGTGGGGGTCAATCCCGAGACCCTGAGATCAGGACCTGAGCCCAAAGCAGACACTTACTGACTGAGCCACCCAGGCGCCCCTGGAGCTTGGTTTAGATAAACTCTCAGGCCTCTAGGGATCTGAGAAAATGGGCTTTATTTAAATGTATTCATTCACCCAAGAAATATACATTGAGTTTCTACTACGGCCAGGATTGTTTTAGGCAAACAATGTGCAAAAATCCCTGGGGTGAAGATTGCATTATAGGGGAAGGAGATAGACAACAATAGGCATAGTAAGTGAATTACATAATATGGTAGGGGGAGCAGGTGCTAAGGAGGAAACTGAGCAGGTAAAGGAGATTGGCAGTGACTTCCAAGGTGGCTGGGGGAGTTATACCCCAGATATAGTGCAGCTGAGGATGAGAGCTGAGCAAGATTTGAGTCAGGGAGGGAGTTAGCCAAGCAGATATTCAAAGGAAGAGAATTCCTGGCATAGGAAACAGCCAGTGCAAAGGCCCTGTGGCCGAGGTATGCTTAGTGTGATTGGGGCAAGGACAGAAAGGGCAACGTGTCTGGATAGACAGAACAAAGCAGAGTCATGGGAGGAGGGTATGGGGAGGTAGTGAAGCCTTCCACAGGTTGTGTTCTAGCAGGCCTTCTACCTTTCCTCTCAGAGAAATGGGAAATACTGGAGGATGAAGATTAATGAAAGGAAGAGTCAGAGTTGGTGAAATTCAGAAACACAGGATGAAAAGTCCTATCAAGAACTTCCCCACCATATAGACCATCTGCTGACAGATCACTGAGCAGCGCTTTCAATGTTAGGTCACTAGCCCATTCCTGGGGAGGCCAGAGGCCATTTTAAAAACTGGAGTACTGGGACGCCTGGGTGGCTCAGTTGGTTGAGTGGCTGCCTTCGGCTCAGGTCATGATCCCGGCATCCTGGGATCGAGTCCCGCATCGGGCTCCTTGCTCAGCAAGGAGCCTGCTTCTCCCTCTGCCTCTGCCTGCCATTCTGTCTGCCTGTGCTCGCTCTCTCTCTGGCAAACAAATAAATAAAATCTTTAAAAAAAATAAAAATAAAAACTGGAGTACCGGCATTTAAAATCTTTCCCAATTTAAAATAGAGTATTGGGGGACGCCTGGGTGGCTCAGTTGGTTAAGCGGCTGCCTTCGGCTCAGGTCATGATCCCAGCGTCCTGGGATGGAGTCCCACATCGGGTCCTTGCTCGTCAGGGAGCCTGCTTCTCCCTCTGCCTCTGCCTGCCTCTCTGTCTGCCTGTGCTCGCTCTCTCTCTCTCTAACAAATAAATAATAAAAAAATAAAATAAAATAAAATAGAGTATTGGGGCACCTGCATGGCTCAGTCAGTTGAATGGCTGCCTTCAGCTCAGGTCATGATCCCAGAGTCCTATGTTGTGCTCCCTGCCGAGCACAGAGTCTGCTTCTCTCTCTTCCTCTGCTCCAATCCCCTGCTCATGTTCTCTCTCTCTCTCTCAAATAAAAACCTTTTTAAAAAATAAGTTAAAAAACAAAATAAAATAGACTATCAGGTGGTATCGGTGTGGATTAACACAGAGATCCCTGAAAAATCATTTACAAAAAAAAAAAAAATCACAAAACAGCAGAGGCAAGCAGTCCAGTAGTGGTTAAATATTGAGTTCTAGAAGCAGACTACCAGACATCTCTAGGCATAGAACTAAAGATCTAAACTAAACTGAACTAAAGAACTAAAGATCGGGAAGGATGGTCACCAGACCAGGAAGGTGATCCTCTGGGGTGGAGGGGAACAGGACTATGTTGCCCTGGGGTCCCCTCTCCGTGGACTCCAGAGCCTTGAGACTAAACACACTCACACCCTCACTCCCCTGCCACTCCTCTCCCCACCTCTTAGCCTCCCTCACCCCCAGCCCATCCTCTGCAAACAGATAAGGAGACTGTGTTCACCTGGGGGGCAGCGGGCAGTAAGCTGCTGATTTACAGGAACTCCTCCAGCTCCTCATCCCCGAGATCCATGCCAGGCTGCTAATCACACCCATAGCGGGAACCAGTCAATAGCGCCATTGGCCCACCAGAATTGGACTTTTGGGAAAAAAAGTGTAAAATGGAGTGAATCAGCTCACACGAACTAGCTGATTTTCTGCATCTGGACCTCAGCACCTGGACAAATCAGTTTCCGGTGATGCACTTGAGACAGGAGCCATGGATCCTGGTGTGTGACTCATACAGGGATTCCACAAGCATTTGCATCAGTGGCCATCATGGGCTGAATTGTGTCCCTCCACCACCCACCCTGAGTTCACATACTGCCAAGTCTTAATTCTCAGTACCTCAAAAATGGGACTATATTTGAAGATAGAGTTTTTTAAAGAGGTATTTAAGGTTCAAAATTGGAAGTTGTGGGAGTGCCTGGGGGGGCTTGGTGGGTTAGGCCATCCACTGACTCTTGGTTTCGGCTCAGGTCATGATCTCAGGGTCCAGGGATCAAGCCCCGTGTGGGGCTCTGTGCTGAGCAAGGAGTCTGCTTGAAGATTTTCTTCCCCTGTCCCTTCCCCTACTCTCTCTCTTTAAAATAATAAATAAATAAGTTTTTAAAAAAATAAAAATTGGATGGGTGCCTGGGTGGCCATATGCCCCCCTAACCCCATGTTAAGTACTTTGTATGGATTGTCTTATTTAATCCTCAAAACTACCCAGTGAAGCCTTGATATGATTCCCATCTTTACAGATGACAACAAGACCTAATCGGTGAGCTGCCCAACTGGCATCCCACAGCCTGGAAATGAAAGAACTGTGACCCAAGGCCAAGTCTGTTGGACTTCCCTGCCATGTTCCCATTTGTGAAGAGATGGGCCTTTGATTTAAGGAAGTGTCCTGGGATGGGAGACAGGAATCTGGGACCCTCTGTCTCAGGGAGGCTAAACTCTAAGTTAATGTGGGTGTTCACGGGGCACCTGCCATCCACGAATGGACAGGACCAGGGCCTTGAGCTCCCCCTGGCACGTAGGTAGGGAGGATCAGATGCCATCAGGTATTGCCAACAGGAAAAGAGATCTTTGACTAAGGAAAGAGATCTTATTCTGCAGCCCCCAAGCCAGCAAAACACAAACCATAGGAAAAACCAACATTTAAAAAAAAAAAAAAAATTAGAGAAGGTTCAAGCCCTTTACACTGGGGCCTCTGTCTCCAGGAACGAGGCTCCCCTCCTGCCTTCCTCCAGATCTCAGGATCTCGGTGACTTGCTTCTGTATGTGCAGATAGACAGCGGGGGAGGGATGGGGGCAGAAATCAGAGCCTGGGCATGGCCCAGGTGAACCTCTCTCTGGGCCTCTGCCTCTCTTTTGCAAAACAGAGCAAGCCCTTGGTTGGCCGCCATTATATGCAGCTTGCCTCTCAAATGCAGCAGCCATCACTTGTCACACCGAGGTACAACTTGCCTTTACGGGACTGCCTCTGGGGTGCGGCTCGTGCCTGACCCATCCTGGATACCAGGAGCCAGCGCTGAGCCTGGAAAGAGCCAGCCCTGGGGATCTGGGTGCCAGATGCCCGTGGCAAGGATGCTTCTCTACCCTCATGGAGCTTGTATTCTCCTGGGCAGTCACCCAAACAAGAGACAGCTACATCAGCCGGGTGGTAATGAGCTCTCTGAAGGGAAATAGGCAGCAAGGTGATGGGCACAGGGGATGGGGCTCACTGTTTCCTGTTAGGGTCAGGGAAGCAGAGCATTCAGAGCATATTTGAGCAGACTTGAATGGAGTGAGAAATGGGGGGACCTGGGAGAGGGGGTCTGGCCAGGGAGCAGCAGTGAAAGGACATTTGAAGACAGAGCAGATGTTGTCCGCTATAGGGTGGAGAGAGCAGGGGCAGTTCCCAGTGAGGTGTATCAGCAAGGGGTTAGAGTAGGGGATGGGTGGGGGGGAGTAAGAATGCCACCAGAGCTGAGCCTGGAAATCACCAAGCCCAGACCCAGTGAGTCCCTTCTTCACCGGGGGATGTGTGGGATCTTTAATAGGCCGTGATCCTTCTGCAGGCTCAGGGCTGGGACACCACGTGGTGCTCCCGAGTGTCTCTGATGCCTGAACCTTTGGAGCAGGAAAAACAAACTCTGGAAAATACATTGGAAGGATGGAAAAGCTATGGTCTGCGGGAGCTGTTTGCTGAGCTAGAAAGGAGGAGGTGGAGAGTTGTGGTCCTGGGGAAACCAGACGGTTGGCAGAGAGGCACATCTCCAGGCTTTCCCAGCGGCTGCCCTTGGAGGAGCTTGGAGGCAAAACAAAGCCTGTGAACATGAGCAAGGACCTCAACCTCCCCAAGCCTCAGGTTGAGAGCACTTCCTTCACTGGCCTTTTGTGAGGCTCTGGTGACTCAACCAGGGGGAAGCTGTCCCAGAAACTGTAAGAGCTGAGCAAGCGTGAGTCAGTCCTTCCTGTCCTTAAGATATTAGCTTTCTCAGAATACATTTGCATTTTAACAGGGAATCTGGAAAGGCCAAAAACTTAAGGATACAAAATTGACCTGAAGGCAGTAATAATGATGAATAATTAGAACATCAGATACAACAAACGTGGGGCGCCTGGCTGGCTTACCCAGAAAAGCATGAGATTCTTGGCCTCAGGGTCGTGAGTTCAAGCCCCACGTTGGGCAGAGAGATTACTAAATAAATAACAGTTTTTACAGAGTGGTTCTTCACTTACCAGTAGTCTGCCTGGAGGCTTTACCGATATTATGTCCATTAGCAGTAACCCTGCGGGATAGACATTAGCGTCTTTATTTTACAGACAGGGAAACCATGCCTCGGAGAAGTTAAGTAACCCCTCCAAGGGCACACAGCAGGCAAGAACGCCACTGGGAAGGTATCCATTCATTCAGGAAATACCTGCCTGCTGCTTTCCCTGACCTATTCCTAGATGTCCCCCAGAGACTGGCCCCACCGCTGCAGGGAAGTGGCAGGCATTATGATACTAAGATGCAGAAGGTGCTGAGGGAAAGGAGAGAAGAGCTGCCTGGAGGAGGGGAGACTGATGCTGAGCTTTGAAAATGAGTAATTCAGGAGGAGAAGGAGAAGGGCATCCCAGAGCAAAGGAATGGCTTGACACCTCGAGGTGGGGGGGACAGCAGGCAGGGTGCTTCGAGTCACACCCGTCTTCTGTCCTATAGCACCCCCATTGCGAGAGCCTGGACAGCGAGAGGTCCCTGGAGAAAAATGGGCTCACTCTTCTCCTGCCTTTGAAAGTGGATAGTAGGGCAAGCGCTGGACTAGAGTTCTGGCTCCGGCTCGGCCACCCAGGAGCAATATGACCTCAGGGGGAAAAAATTGTTGTGCCTCAGTTTCCCCAGAGAGGGCATGGGTTTTGGACAGTGGTTTTCAAATTGCGGGGCCCCAATGCAGCATCGTCGCCTGGGAGCTTATGGGAAACACACATGGTCAGGCCTCCCCCCAGGTTGGCTGTGCAATAGAACCTCTATTTTAACAAACCCTCGGGGGGGGATTCTGATGCCTGAGAGAGTTCCAGAACCACTGGATGCCTGCTACCCCTGAGGAGCCAAGGAGCAGGGTCCTGGGACCAGCAGCACCTGCAAGGCCAGGAAGCCTGTTAGAAGAAATGCAGAGTCCAGGCCCCCATTTTTCTACTCCTGCCCCCACCCCACTCCAGGGCTCCAGGAATCAGAATCTGCATTCTGGTTGACCCCAGAGGCTCTTGTGTGGATTAACATTTGAAAAGCGAGTCCCAGATACCTCCCAGCTGTAAAACCCTATCAGGCCCTCCTGGGAAAATCTCCCAAACTTTTATTTCTCTTTCTGCGCAAACTTTCAGGGGGAGGGAAGGCTGTTGGGCTCAATTAGGGCCTGGGGTTCCTTTGATCCTTCCCAATCTCCTGATAAGAACTCGGGGGCAAGGGGAGCAGGGGCAGCCCCCTCGCAGCGAGGGGAAAGTGCTTTCCTCTAGGAGGCTGGAAGCCCAACAGAACTCTTGTGCCAGCTGGGCCCAGGAATGTCCCCTCAAGGAGCCTCTGGAATTGGGAAGAAATTCTCTGCGAATTCCACGGCCATCCCAAGCCAGTGCGAAAACGCGTGAGCAGCCCAGGGTGCTGGGCCGGGCTCAAAACCGAGTTCAAAACAATTACCAGCCAACATGTGTTTCCTATGAACGGTGCAAGTGTTAAAACGGATTTAATTTTCTTTTGTAAATAAAGAGGCCCATCCAGACCAGCCAGTTTATCTCCCTGGGAGAGATGAAAGTGTTTCATCTGCCAGTAGCCTCTGCCCGCTGCGGACGTGGGGGGCAACTCTCTGGACCCCATGTGTTCTCTATCTTGTAATCCAAAATCATCTTTCCCATGTGGGACTGTTTGGGCATCGCCGGGTCCTTTCTCCCAGCCTTCGTCCAAGTAATCTAAAATGCTACCCCCTTTCTTCCTTCCTTCCTTTCTTTCTCTCTTTCCTTCTTTCTTTTTTTTTCCCCTTCAACATATTAGTGATTCATAAACAGTAAAATTAGTCTGCTAGGGGCTAGTGGAGGTATTCATCCTAGTGGCGCCTGCTTTCCTGGGTTAGTAGTTAAAATAAATCATTGCTGTCACAATGGAATTCAGGCCGAAAAATCACCTGTAGGAATCCCCACCCCCTCCCTCTCCACCTCTCCCCAGGCCCCCAGAGCATCCAGGATCAAAGCTACCTTCCCCACTCCAGCTGAGGGGGTAAGGAGGGGCGGGGGAGGAGGAGGGAGGGGGGGAGGAGGCATGGGAGGAAAGCCCCAGCAGTTACAACCAAACCAGGAAATTCATGTCTCTACTCTGTTGTCGAAGCTAGAAGCACAAAAGTGTGAGGCCAATTGATAATACTAGTGTTTTGAAAGAGAAATGCGATTAACCACTTCCTTACGTAGAATTACGTTTCCGCTTATCCTCCTTGTGCGGGCATCCACACGTTTGGGGCTGGTGTGTGCGCGCGCTAGCACTTTTTTTTTTTAACTGCAAATTTAATAAATTCCAACATGCCCAAACTTCCTGACTTCCACTGTCCACGGCTGGTATCTCTGGAAACCTCAGTAGTGGGAGATAACTCGTCCAGGCTGCTCTGCCTACCTTGGCGACCCATGCCGTAATCCGGGATCAGGCGAATAAGCTTTCATCTTCAGAGCACTTAAGTTAATTACATGGAGGCTGGCGGAGGCCCCGAGCCGGTTCTGTGCACAGCCCTCCCGAAGCCAAACATCATAGGATCCAGATGCAAACCCTTGGCAGCTTAAGCCCAACAAATTTCCTTTGTCAAGAAACGCAAACAGGGAAACACTGCTGCAGAGGCTACTTCAGTGAGCGAGTGGGCCTCCTTCTGGGGCGCTGGGCCTGCAACACCGAGGCCAGACGCTCGGACCAGAAACCGGCACAGACTGGGAGCCGTCAGGGCCGAGCTGGTTCCCAGGTGGAGGAGGAGTTGCTGTATTTTGTTAGGGATCAAAATGACTTGGGTATCCTTTAATCCGACTCGAGGTATTTTGAGGACTTGGGGATCTGTCCTGGGAGCGGAACGGCAGGAGGACGCATAGGGGCTCGCTTCTACCCTGCTGATTTGCCCAAGTCAGCTCCTCCTGTACCTTTCTCCTCTTTCTGGCTCCTTCCAAACTGTCCTAGCTTCAACAGGCACTTAGGATGGATGCCTCCCACCCTCGCCCCCATGTTCTCTCCCCCTCGACCTAGGGTGCGTCCTGCCGTCATCATTTGGGATCTTCCTTGTGGGGCAGGCTTCTTCCCTGACTTCACATTGTGTGCTCCACCAGAGAGACATCTGTGGTCCTCTCCATGCCCCCATTCTCTGCAGGGTGGCTTGGACCAGATGGGTAAATCTGCCGATTCTGAGGCACCACGAACACCACTTTTCTACACCTCCGAGCTATAGTGGGGACTCCAGGGGATACAGAGCCCAAGTGCAGAGCAGAAGGGCGAGCTTCATGAACTTCCTATTGTGGGTTGCATTGTATTCCCCCCAAAAGGTGTGTCCAAACCCCAACCCCCAGGACCTGTGAACGTGACCTCACCTATTACTCGGAGATATGTTCTATGCGGATGTCATCAAGGTCAACTGAGAGCATTCGGCATTAGCCTGGGCTCTAACCCCAGCGACGGATGTCCTCAGAAAAAGAGAGAAATTTGGGCACACAGGGAGAGGATCATGTGAAGATGGAGATGGACAGTGGACTGAAATACAAGCCAGGAGCACCAAACATTGCCAACAACCACCAAAAGCTCGAAGAGGCAGCAAATCTCTTCCCCTAGAGCCTTGGGAGGGAGTGTGGCCCTGACCACACCTTGACTTTGGACTTCCAGCCTCCAGAATAAGGAATCAACATCTGCTGTTTTAAGCCATCAAATTTATGGCCATTTGTGACAGTAGCCCCAGGAAGCCAGGACACCTCCTAAAACCTCAGCACAAATCTCCTGTCTGTGCTCCCACCCAGACTGGGGGCACAGTGAAGCAGGCTGGCCAGCTCCCACCAGCTTTCAAGACTCAACCCAGTGCTCCCTTCTCCACGGCTCCAGAAGATTCCTGACTCCCTGCAGCCTGGCTCCAGGTAGAGGGGAGGGGGACCTCCCTCTGTGTCCCCACAGCTCCTCCCTAGGGTATCTGTCCCATCGCTGTCATTGCTCACTTGCACTGCCCAGCACCACCATCACCCAAAGGCTTCGGGCATCACCCACCTCCCAGCACACAGTCTCTGCCTGTTGCGTGAACAAATGATTCATGAACAGGTGGGCAGGGCATGCTGAGCAAACACCTGCTGCCCACGAAACTCAGCCTGGCCTCAAAGACCACAGCCCCCACGTAAGCACAGAAACAGGAAAGAAAACCTCAGCATGGCCTGCTGTCCCCTAAAAGGGCAAAGATAAATAAAGACAGAAACCCTCTGAATTCCTTAAGTTGGCCCATTTAAGACTGACTTGAAACATATTGCTTAAGCCCTTGCTTTCAGGGTTTGGGAATATTCTTGCTGGCAGGACCAGAGATACGATTAATTCCTTGAAGGCAATTAGCTTGAGAGGACCAAAGAGGACGCGTGCACTGGAGAATGTCATAGCATTGACACTGGGAGGAAAGTTCCAGATGCAGGTTGGTGTTTCATTTACAGAAGGAGATCTCTGAACCCTTTCTAAATTTCCAACAACCACTAACTTAACATTTCCCTGTTGAGCACAAACTTTCAGAAGGGGACTCAGACAGACTGTCTTTTTCTTGGTATAAAAGTCCCACTTTCATACTAAACTCTTGCTGAGCCTCAAATATGTGGCTCTTTGTTGTTCCTTCTGCCTGAAACCCCATTCCCTACCTGCCTTGGCCCTTCTGCAGGTCTCAGCTTAAATGTCCCCTCCTTAAGGAGAGTCCCTAGGTGAAGTAAGGATATCTGTCCTGGCCACACACTGTACCCCAGCACATAGCACAGCCCCTGGCACAGAGGGATTTTCAATATCTCAAAAGATAAATAGGTTGGCCAGCTCCCCACAGCCCCTGTTTTAGTGATGGGCACAAACCAAGTATAGCTAACCATTCAGGTCTGGAAGCTGTAACAGAAATCCAGAATAATAGAAGCTTAATAAGATAGCAACTCATCTCTCTCTTATCAGGGATCCAAGCTCCCTCTTCTTGCTCTGCTTTAATAGGAAACTTCTACCTCATGGCGCAAAATAGTGTCCCTAGCTCCTGCCCTCACATCCACTCTCTGGCCAGTAAAAAGAAAGGGGACAGAGGAAGGTATGCTCCCACATTTAAGGGCATGCCTTGGCAGTTGCATGCATCACATCTGCTTGCATCCCATTGGCCAGAACTTGACCACATGGCTGTACTGGTCTACAAGGGAGTCTGGGACAGTAGTCACTATGTGGTCACATGCCCAGCTAAAAACTCAACTACTATAGAGGAAGGTCAGAGTGGATCAGTGGGCCAATTCTGCCTCACCTGGAATCGTCCTGATCAACCTCCCTATCCTTGCCTCACAGACATTCCACTACTCCTCACTGCACCCTTGACTTTTGGTTTTCACCTGCCAGATGTATTTTGCTCTGCTCGCCTACCCGCTGCTGTGGCCTGGGATCCAGCCACCTGCACCCCTCAGCTGAAATGCTGCAGTGGCCTCCTTCTCCAGTCCCTCCACCCTCGTTGTGGCCACACCTCCCTCCTC
>RCUC01100575.1:0-11105 GCA_003697995.1 Taxidea taxus jeffersonii | reverse complement strand
TCGCATTTCCTTCTCCTTCTCCTCCTTCTTTTTTTAGTATGTTCAGTTAGCCACTGTAGAGTGCATCATTCGTTTTTGATGTAGTGTTCAATGATTCATTAGTTATGCATAACACTACTCACATTTTCCAAGTGCAAACTTTCCCGGGAGAAGGAAATTGAATTCTCTGATAATCTGACACCTCTTCCCCTCCTTTTTCCTCCCCATTCCCCGGCCATTCTCTGCCTTGGAGGAGATTTTTCTCCTCTGTAATAATAACTTCCAGGTGGGAAAGTTGACATATTCAAGTCTGTTTCCTCTTCTCAATCCTCTACCATTGCTACCCACCCATTCGCCCCTAGGTTCCCCTAATAAATAGAAGTATTGGCACTATGATTTTATTTTCTTTTATTTCAAGATTTTATTTATTTATTTGACAGAGAGAGACCACAAGTAGGCAGAGAGGCAGGCAGAGAGAGAGAGAGAGGGAAGCAGGCTCCCCGCTGAGCAGAGAGTCCGATGCGGGACTCGATCCCAGGACCCTGAGATCATGACCTGAGCTGAAGGCAGCAGCTTAACCCACTGAGCCACCCAGGCACCCAGCACTATGATTTTAAATGGGAAGAAAAAAAGAGGAAGCATGAAAACACAGGGCTCTGAAAGAGAAGACAGTATCCACAGAAAGGCCTGCACACGAGTCTTGTTTGTGAATAATGTCGTACACAGCCCTCAACTCTGGCTTGTGCTGAAGAAGGAATGAAGCTGCCAGTTCTGCCCCAATGTGGCTCTTGTGACCTTGAGTAATTCCTTTCATCTGTCTGGGTCTCCGTGTTTCTTCTCTGTAAAGTGTTGAGCTAGATAGTTTCTTGAATAATGCAAATTTAAGACAAGCATGTATGAGGGGGAAAAAAAAGAAAGAAAAGAGTAGACAATTGGGAGGGACATTCAGCCACTCGGCAACGGTGACATATTCTGTTTGTTTAGCAGGGTGGGGGGAAGGTTGAAATGTCATTGGCACAGAACTCCCCAGATTGTGAAAATTTACCAAGTCTCCTTTTCCGTGTATGAGGAAATGGCAAGGCATGAGGGGGGGTGGGGGGAAGGGCCTGATAAAGATCCAAAGTAGAACATTATTAAGAAATTGCAGCTTCTATTGACGCTGGTAAAGCCTGAGGATCTCTTTGTAAGACTAACAATTCCAGGGTCATGGCTGTGTTTTAAATTATTTCTGAACCATCTGAGCCAAAGTTATGGTAATTGCTTTATGAGGTAAAACTTATCAGCCTCTCCCAGCCTTGTTTTTTATTAGCGATTAGAGGTTTCAGTGTGAAAACTGTGAACTCTGGTTCTTTGGAGGTGGTGTTTCCCTCTGTATCACCCCCTGGACATGTCAGTCTTATACAGAAACACACATGCGTACAGTTCCCGCGGGTCTCTGAACATGACGACGCACACTCACACACAATCCGGGATCAGATCGTTGGCCGAATTCAAGCCTTAAATGTCATGGCCTTCATCATATCTCTACATTTGCTCTTTGCCTCATCCTAAGAAGAATGTTAAAGCTTCTCTCTCACCCTCAGTTTTCCTGTTGGACTGCTTAGCCACACAAAAGTGTTCTTTGTCTAAAGGAATTGCACCCAAAATCCCACAAAAAAAAAAAAAAAAATCGTCTACTCATCTTTGGTCATTTGTTCCAAGAACGCCAAGTCTTCAAATCTGAGAAATAATATTTCTTTAAATAATTTTTTGAAAGCAGCCTCTGAAATCAGACTAAGGAAGAAGATGATGTAAGGCACGAGGGAAAAGAGAATGAAGACTAGAAAAGGAAGCAAAGATCTCTGCTCTTAAGGAGCCATGAAGATCACCAGAAAGGCAAGATTAGAAAGAAAGAAAGAAAGAAGACAAATAATGTCACATAACAAACACAAAGTCTCATGAGCACAAATGACAAATGACAGCCCTTAAGTGATGGATATCCAACCACAGAAAGTCTTGTAGATTTGGATCTGTCTTGGCTCTAGTTGGGTCTCCTGTGATTTCTGCTCGATTTCCTGCCACACTTTCACTCCCACATCTTCTCACCACCCCCAAGTCCCTTTATCTTGTTAAGTGTCCAGCAAATGTCCACTCAACTGTGCAAACATCTCTTCTGTGATGAAGCCTTTACTCACCTATGAAGTTTCAAGTCAATAACTTTTTCTCATTGTCCCAGAGCACCTTGTGCCTGACCATTAGTGCTGGCATTTCAATAGTTGATTATGATCGCCTGTTTCCATGTTGCTGCTCCCCCAAAACTCCGTGCTTGCCTTTTTCCTGGGAATTTTCATTCACTCCAATCATGACCACTTACGAACTGATGCTGACTCATAGACATGGAACTCTGGCCAAAGCCTCACTCCTGATTCCCTGGTGGCCCTAGGCAGATGCATGCTCACTGAACATTTCCACATGGATAGGATCGCCATTGGCCTTTCACTGTAGAACATGATCCTGTTTCTGTATGTATTAGGAGTTTATTTTATGTGTCTCCAGACTCCTACTCTTATGGAACACATATTTGTTGCTTAAGTGAGAGTCTGACATAGAGTTAGGCACTCAAGACATATATTTTTTTAAGATTTTGTTTATTTATTTGGAGAGAGAGTGAATGAGAGAGAGAGAGAGAGAGAGAGAGAACATGAGTGAGGGGAGGGATAGAAGGAGAGGGAGGTGCTGACTCCCCTGCTGAATAGGGAACCCAACATGGGGCTCTATCCTAGGACTCCAGGATCATGACCTAAGCCAGAGGCAGATGCTTAACCGACTGAGCCACCCAGGAGCCCCCTCAACACATATTTTTAAAGTATTTACCCCAACGTGAACTTAGTATCTTTCTTATAAAGTGTGTATCATCTCCTGAGCTCCTTACTTTGCTCAATGATATAACCATTTATTCATTCACTCAAAACAGAGGTTATTTTAAAAACTCTCAGTCTTACTCCTAACGTTCAGTTGGAGGATAAATGCTTCTTTTTATTTTATGACTTCATTTACTTATTTGACAGAGATCACAAGTAGGTGGAGAGAAGAAGGGGACAGGCTCCCTATTGAACAGAGAGCCCAATACGGGGCTTGATCCCAGGGCCTCAAGATCATGACCTGAGCCAAAGGCAAAGGCTTAACCCACTGAGCCACCCAGGTGCCCAGAGGATAAACGCTTCTTAACATTTCCTTACCTCTTTCCCTAATGACGGCCTCAGCTCAGACATTAATCATCCCCTGAAACATGGCCATTGTCCCAAAACTGCTCTTTGCCTACAGTCTTAACTCTCTCCAGTCTTTTTTTTTTTTTTTTTTAAGATTTTAGTTATTTATTTGACAGACAGAGATCACAAGTAGGCAGAGAGGCAGGCAGAGAGAGAGGGAAGCAGGCTCCCTGCAGAGCGGAGAGCCCAATTCGGGGCTCGATCCCAGGACCCCGGGATCATGACATGAGCCGAAGGCAGAGGCTTTAACCCACTGAGCCACCCAGGTGCCCCAATTCTCTCCAGTCTTAACTTACTATGCTGCAGAACGATATTTTTGAACATTAAATGTTCTACTCATTTTTTTTTTTAAATCTCTTGTCTACTACAGTTTGAACCAATAGCAAGGGCTTTAGGAAAATGTAATGAGAAAGCATTGAATATTAAGAATAGGAAGAGGTCGGGGCACCTGGGTGGCTCAGTGGGTTAAGCCTCTGCCTTAGGCTCAGGTCATGATCTCAGGGTCCTGGGATCGAGCCCCGCATCGGGCTAGAGAGCTAGAGAGCTCAGCGAGGAGCCTGCTTCCCTCTCTCTCTGCCTATCTCTCTACCCACTTGTGATCTCTGTCTGTCAAATAAATAAATAAAATATAAAAGAAAAGAATAGGAAGAGGTAAATTGACAGGGCTTTCTGAAGGAGGTAAACACAAAGCTCAAAGGATATGAAAGGAGGAGCTCAGAGGTAGGACTTACTATATTACGTGTGGAGGATAAAACCCAGTGGATTTGTTTAGAAGAGACTAGTCTTCTTTAGGAGCAATAGAATTAGGATATGGTCAAATAACCTATCTGGCCATGTCACCATGCTCTTTATAATTTTCCCCTGTTTTTCCAGTGCATAGTGAGGGATCCTAGAATCCCAGCCAAGGCTTGGCCTACAGGGCCTCTGCTCAGACATTGTATTTCACAACAGCAAATAAATCTTTCAGCCAAAGTAGGTGGCACCTTGTCTTTTGAAGATAGAATGAGATTGCTAAAACTTATCTAGCTGAACACATTTTCCTTATAGCTGTTGATTTTTGTTAGCTGTATAGAATGATTGTTTGCTTTGGCTAATTCTTAATTAATTTCCTCTGGAACACCTTTCATTTTAAGACCTCTTTTTGGATAAATATTCACTTATAAATACCAGTTGGTGGATTGTGTGTTAAAAACACAGAAGTGCTAATAGATATTTTGGAGGGGTTGATGAATCTACCTGTGTATTAAGCATTATATGATTAAATTGGTAGAAGGATCTGACATGTAAAATGCATTTTTTAAGTACAGATAGACACAGTTAAATGAATACAAATTCATTTGAAAAGGATTGACTTCATAGCAGCTCCCCATCGGTATATTCTTTGGCAATCAACTGATCCTAAAATCATAAAACTATTGTGTTAATATCATGGGGCAAGATCTGTGATATATGTTGGTATTATAAAGTGATCCTCAGACTAAAAAAAATAAACTATAAAAGAATTCCAGGGGCGCCTGGGTGGCTCAGTGGGTTAAAGCCTCTGCCTTCGGCTCAGGTCATGATCTCAGGGTCCTGGGATTGAGCCCCACATCAGGCTCTCTGCTCAGCGGGGAGCCTGCTTCCCTCTCTCTCTTTCTGCCTGCCTCTCTGCCTGCTTGTGATCTCTGTCTATCAAATAAATAAGTAAAATATTAAAAAAATAAATCAATCAATAAAATAAAATATAAATAATGAATACAAAGGAAATCAATATAAAATACATGGGTATTACACAACATGCTTCTAGTGAATACTAGAGTCAAAGAAGAACTCTCAAGAGAAATTCATATTTTTCTTGAACCAAAGGCAAATGAAAATACAACTTAACCAAATCTGTGAGATGCAGAGAGAGCAGATCTTGGAGGGAAATTTTTAGCATTGAATACATATATTTAAAAAGAAGATCTAAATTCAATAATTTAAACTTCCAGCTTGTGTAACTAGACAAAGAAGAGCAGGTTAAATCCAAAGTAACAGAAACAAAAGAAAAGACATAATAAAAATTAGGACAAAATCAGTGAAATTGTAAACAGGAAATCAATAAAGAAAACAACTAAAGGAAAAGTCGGTTCTTTGAAAAGATCAATAAAATCAATAGTAATTGTCAAATCATTATGTTGTATAGCTGAAACTAATACAATGCTATATGTCAGCTATATTTCAATTGAAAGTTTCTTTTTTTTTTTAATGGGCAAAAGACCTGAACAGGCAGACACTTCACCAAAGATCTAGAGATGGAAAGTAAACATATGAAAAGAGCAGCATTCCATTCTGCATTGGGGAATAGCAACAATTTCTACAAATGTTGTTTGTGGAACTCTCAGAATGGATGACTTCTTCTATCATGGTATAATCACTATAAAACAGAAGATGATCAATGTAACGACTTTGCAGGGTAAAAGGAAGATATTGCCAAGACAGCATGAAACCATGAAATGGACATCTAATTGCTGAGATCAGATGTTCTAGCAGCATACAAGGAAAAAACTTATTTAGAAGCTACAAGAGTTGTTGATTATAAATGATTCAAATTAGATCAGTGATCTTCACAGAACAAAAACACAATGTGTCAATCAGAGGGGAAGTGTCAGCACAAGATGTTGGAGAAAGAAGCTTCCAAACAAAATCTTTGGAAGTATTTGTTCTGTAGTGTGACTCGGAAAGGAGTCTTGGCCTTCAGACTTGACATCACCAAACTGTAGGACCAGCACAACCTAATTTTGTGTTGAGAAATAATGTGCGCGCTGACTGGGAGTGTCGGCTACGAAGTCAACTTTCCTGGGCGTGATATGGATCTAGGCACCACCTATCTTAGCAGAGTGGTGTTGCATCAGAGTTCCAACCCACTTAACATGCAGTTTTTATTTTTTTTATTTTTTTTAAGATTTTATTTATTTATTTGACAGGTAGAGAGATCACAAGTAGACAGAAAGGCAGGCAGAGGGAGAGGAGGGGGAAGCAGGCTCCCTGCTGAGCAGAGAGCCCGATGGGGGACTCAATCCCAGGACCCTGCGATCACGACCCAGCCAAAGGCAGCAGCCTAACCCACTGAGCCACCCAGGTACCCCAACATGCAGTTTTTATATATGAGGAATATAATTGCTGAAAATGCCATATATAACTGCTGTTACGGTTAAGCAATTTGGCAAATGCTTAACGAGTAATTTCTCAGTAGATGTTAACTGGGAATTTTATTTTTGACTGTTTAGGCTATGAATTTGCTGTACTGGCACATTCTTACATGGTTCCACTTACTACCATCTCATGAGGCAACCTTGAAATGAGGGTCAAGACCATGCAATAATATTTTCAGGTGTTCTTATGTGTCTATGTGTTCATGTGTTTTCATATGTGGCCTCAGACCCATCAAACAGCAAGCTCAATAAAGGTTAAATTTTCACTGGTCTTCCCGAGTAAATCTGCCCCTGAGATGAGATTGTAAAAAATTAGTATTTTAATTACACATCTGTATCTTGTAAAGTTGGTTTTTTTAACAAAAAAAGTGGGATAGTTTAGGGAACTGAGAAGGGTGAGGGAAGATGGTCCTGAAAAATTCGAGAGAATAAAAATAGTTAATGGATATAGGTTCTCTACAGTGGAATTAAAATAAAAAATAGTTATGGAAATTCATCAATCAGTATTTGTCTAAAGTCAAGAGTGAGGTCAAGAGAACATAGACAATTATGGTTAGATTTTGTCTTTACCTTATTTTAATGAACCTATAAATATCCATAATCATATCACAGGTTTATGCCGACATGAGACTTCATACTATTATTCTCATAAAAAGTGAAATTCTGGGGGACTTGAGTGGCTTCACAGGTTAAGGGTCTGCCTTTGGCTCAGGTAATGATCCTGGAGTCCTGGGATCGAACCCCACGTCAAGCTCTTTCCTCAACAAGCAGCGAGCCTTCTTCTCCCTCTCTCCTCTCTTCATGCTCTCCGCCTCTGTAAAGTAAATAAATAAAATCTTAAAAAAAAAAAAAGAGGTAAAATGTCTAAATTATCCTCTCTTGGAGGATTTTACTTCCCCAACTCCTATGTTTGTGGAGAATCTATCATATTTTGGCACTAAATTTTAGGCAATAGAAATGAGGGGAGCAATGATTCTGGAACCAGAAAAGTGTAGTACAAATGCCTTGGTGCTGGGAGTCAGGAGACCAAGTCCCAGTCTGGACTGCGCAGGAACGAGTCACACACCTAAGGATGGGCTCCATTTCATGTCTATGAAATATAAGGGTTTGAACTTCCATAAATCAATTTACATTCTTACTTTCTGGGATTCCATTACTCGATTTAGTAAAGACTCTGAGAAAGGTAAAACACTTAAACTCCCTGGGTTTTAATAGGCTCAGAGAGAAACAGGAACTTTCTTAGAGTTTTACGGTTCCTGTAACAAATTACCACAAATGTGGTGGCTTATGCCAATGCAAATTTCATCTCTTTTAGTTCTAGAGGTGAGAATTCCAAAATCCATTTCAACAGACCAAAGTTAAGACAATGGCAGGGCAGGCTCTTTTTGAAGGTTCTAGGGGAGAATCAACTTCCTTGCTCAGTCCATCTTCTAGAAGTTCCCTGAATTCCTCATGAATTCCTGGCACATCACTCCAGCTTCTTGCCTCCAATATAATCTCTCACACTCCTGTACTCAAATCTCCCTCTGCCTCTTTCACATAAGGACCCTTGTGACTGCATTTAGGGCACCCCAGGATTATCCAGGATAATCTCCCCACCTCAAAAGGCTTCACTCAATCACACCAGCACAATCTCTTTTTCCATATAAGGTAATATTCATAGGTTCCAGGGATGAGGATTTATATATCTTTGGGGGCTGCTATTCAGCCTATCACTAGAACCATCCCAAGAATCCAATAAATGAAGTCTTATTGGAGCCAGTGGAGAGAGAGAAGGGATAAGGGTTTATTGGCATCAGATTATGAAAGATTTTTAAAGTCAGTGGAATTTTAACCTGCCCAACCAGGAGAAAATGGACCTCTGGTAAAATCTAGTGCTAACAAGCGTACGGGAATATGGCAGACTTTCTTTATGTTATTTTGGGGAGTATAAATAGCTACAATCTTTTCGGAGGGCAAATTTTCAATATTTATCTAAAATGTATAGTATTTGAACCAATAATCCCACTGTCTTGAATTTATGCTACCCATCTGCCAGGATGATTGCCTTTCTATTGAAAGAAGTTCACTATAAAGTTTCTTATAATAGGAAAATTTGGAGAGTCCAATAAACACATTGCTGGAGGGCTGCTTAAATCAATTTTGGTATGAACACATAAAAGAATACTCTTTGGCTATTAAAACAAATGACATAATAAAAATATTTGTAAGATACATTGTTGCACAGCTAAGTTAAGATGCACTGGGAAGTATGTATCAGGATCCATTTTGTGTAACAAGTATAGGTGATTTATAAATTAGAATGGGCATGACTTTTTCCCCTAGAATCATATGTATGAAACTATTAATAGAAATTTCCCTTGAACAGAGGGACTCTGGGGAAGAAGACTGTGTTTCCTTTCTGTCTTATACTTTTTCTGTTTATTTAGAAGTTTCTAACCATATGCCTATGTAGTACGGTTCTGAAAGTGCAGCATCTGCTACCAGTCTGCCAGAGTTTGGATTGTGACTTGAATAGGCCAGTTCATCACCTGCCTGTGCCACAGTTTCCCCAACTGTAAAATGGGGCTAATAGTACTTCATCCTCAGGCTTGTTAAAAGGATTAGGAGCAAATGCGTCTTAAGCACTTAATACGGTGCCTGCCACATTGCAGGTTCCTAAAACATTTATCTATGATTATGTGTTGCTTATATTTACATGAAAGCAATAAATGCTAGCTAGGCAGTAAAATTATGGGATATGGTTGGGTCTTCTGAGTATTTTCTGTATATTAATAAAAGTCTAATAAATGCTATTAAAAAATAGAGTAAATCAGCATGGGTCTGGAATGTTCAGGAAACCTTTAGAGGTATTTGAGCAGAGGAAACCCAAAGAAAGCAAGCACATAGTGCACAAGAATACAGATAGCACTTACTTCGTCTTTTACAGTCAGCGAAGCACTTTCAGGAATCACTTGACATTTTACATTTAGAAGCATGCCCTGCCAAAAGAAGATAGATAAATCGGAAGGGAGATCGACATCAAAGGGGCCAGAAGTAGAGATACAGCACCTCAGCTACGAGATATCATGAGTCCTGCCTGGGTGGTGGATGCAGAGGAGACTAAATGGAGCTGGGGGAAATGGGGGAAATGGGGGAAATGGGAGCTGGTGATTAGTTGCATAAAGATGATCCAAGAAAAGGAGGAGTCAAGGATTTCCAGCATGGGAATCCATCAGAATGGTAGTACCAGCAATGCAGAGAGAGTTTGATAAGGCATAGGAAGGTGAAAGTTACGTGTCTGAGTCTCAGCGATGGGATGGTGATCAGTTTGAACACTGTCATGGAGAGGCTATGTGGTTAAAGAGAAATTCATAAAATACAAAAGCACATGAATCAAATAACAATTTAGAGTAAGAAGTATCTTTGTTATAACACACAACATCTTTTTTTTAAAATATACCTTAGTGTTCATTCATTTGGTCCCATGTTTTGAACATCTCAGATTAAGATATCAGGTGGACCTGCTCTGTTATACGATCAGTAGTAATATGTCACCAAAGTCATTTAACTGCTTTGAGTCTCGGTTTCCTGGTGCATACAGTGGGGGATAATAATACTTTCTATTTATAGGGTGGTTATATCGAGGTAATATTTGCCAAGTGCTTGGAGGTGATAATGCTCAGTACATTTAAATGGAGGTGAGAATGGTACCCATGGTTGAGAATGGGTTGAAAGTGTTTCTTCATGCTGCCTTCTGACTCTGTGTAGAGTCCTCTACCAGACCAATCACCTAAATAGTCCAGACGAATTCGCTACATATTCCATTTCAGATGTTGCTATGAGTAAGGAAGCAAGATTTTGAATAATCAAGAATCACTGTCTTCAGACAAGGGTCAGTAAAGAGCAGAGAGCCAGTGCTGCTCTCTCCTTTCCATGGTAGATGTGACAATGCAGCGCGGTCCTATTACCTAATTTGAACCTGACCCATGGGCTTCCTGGAAAGTAAGTGTCTTCATGTTAGATGGAAGTTTTCTCATCATGAGGCTTTCTGAGGAGGCCTTATGGTTCAGTGTGAGCATGTTTTATGCAATTAGCCAGATGTTTGGGCAGCTCAGAGACAGGGACGGTCCTCTGATCCCCGTCATTGGAATTCGGCAGTTTGATCTCCACCCAAAGTTATGGGAAAAGGAACACAGCAAAACGTGAAGGAGCTTTAAAAAGGGAGAGGAAGGTGGAGAGAACTTTTTTCTCCCTGCTTAAAAATCGATTAAATGTGATCTTTCCTACCCTTACTGCCATCTCCCACACACAAAATTCTGAGGAACATTAAGACACCAAAGTCTGAGAAAGAACCAAAGACCATAAATCTCTCTTTGTTGGGGAGGAAATGACTAACCCCATTCCCGCTCATCCCTTCAGCATAGAGAAAGCCTAATAAAGCAATCCCGAGTGAACCCTGACACAGACGTTTGTGCACATACATACGTGTGTGCACACGAGTATGTACATTCAAAACTGGGAGGCTGTCCTAATGCTTTCTGTATGTTCCATCTCTAATGCCAGTGTCCCAAGTGACAGAGTTGGTGACTTTCCTGCACGGCTTCTGCAGTTCACACAAATAGCCGTGTCCCCTGGCTCCTAGACTAATAGACACCCACATTTGTGATTTTGATGGCACATTTCTCTGCCTTGGGGAGTAAACTGTAAAGGTGGCTGTCTGTGT
>RCUC01100572.1:0-20047 GCA_003697995.1 Taxidea taxus jeffersonii | reverse complement strand
ATCAATGTGGTTACTGATTTTGAAATAAAATTTGAGATTAAAACAATTTATCTAATGATATCTGCATTTCTGGATGAGTTTTGATTGATTTTTTTTCCCCATTATGGGTTGTATTTTTTTACTTCTTTGCATGCCTGATTTTTTTTTTTTAATTGGATGCCAAACACTGTGTATTTCAACATGTTGGGTATTGAGTATTTTTATATTCCTTAAAATATTTTTTAATATTTTATTTATTTATTTATTCAACACACAGAGATCATAAGTAGGCAGAGAGGCAGCCAGAGAGAGAGGAGGAAGCAGGCCCCCTGCTCAGCAGAGAGCCCGATGTGGGGCTCGATCCCAGGACCCCGAGATCATGACCTGAGCCGAAGGCAGAGGCTTTAACCCACTGAGCCACCAGGTGCCCCTCCTTAAAATATTTTGAACGTAGCTTTAGGATTTAGTGAAGTTACTCGGAAATGAGTTAATTCTTTTGGGTCTTGTTTTTGAAATCACTTAAGTGGGGCCAAAGCAGCATTTATTCTAGCTTTAATTTTTCCCCATGTACATGGCTAGGCGCGTCTTAGTAATCCAGCTGATGTTTTGTGAATTACGGGCTTTTCTCCCTTGCTGTTGCCTCCAGTGTGAGCTGCAGGTGCTGGTCTCTCTGACCTTTGTGGGTGACCCTTTACTCAGTCTCACGAAGTGGTCATTACTGAGTTAAATTGTGAGGCTTTCTGCAGGTATCTTCAATTATTTCTTTCTTTCTTTTTTTTTTTTAAGATTTTATTTATTTATTTGACAGAGAGATCACGAGTACCAAAGAGGCAGGCAGAGAGAGAGAGGAGGAAGCAGGCTTCCCGCTGAGCAGAGAGCCCGATGCGGGGCTCGATCCCAGGACCCTGAGATCATGACCTGAGCCGAAGGCAGAGGCTTAACCCACTGAGCCCCCCAGGCGCCCCTCTTCAGTTATTTCTGTGGAGCTCTGTCCTCTCTCGTGCTCTGGTCTGTAACCACGGGTCACCTTCATTTTACCACATCTCAGGCACATCCCAGCTTAGGAAGGTTGCTGGAGCCTGCTCGCATCTCCATGCACCAGCTCACACATTTCGTCTCATTTTTGTGTTTCAGAGAGTAAGAGAACTATAGCCTGTTGCTCCACTATGATTAGAACTCGGAGCGGCTGAATAGGTCTGTCCAGCTTTGCGTAACGGGAGAGGTAGCAGCGTGCGGGTCTTAGGCAAGGTTGGCTTCGTCAGTGAGTGAGAATGACTCTTTTATATACCATTCGGGAAATTAGTGCAGGTGCTCCTGTCGTACCACTTAGTACTCTTAATGCAAGGAATTCCATGTGTATGTAAAAAAAGGGTTATAATAAGTACAGCAGGAACAGACCCACGCAGGGACACACTCTCCAGCATTCAGTCCCAGAGAGTAAAGTTAAATGGGGAGTCTCACACATCACTAATGGCCGTGTATATTGTTCCAGACTTTGGTTTTGTTTTGTTTTTTTTATATTGAACAACTCTTTTACGTTTAATTTTAAAAAAATAGAAAATCTAAATTGCAATACTTTAAACCTTTTATGATTTTTACTCTGGGATGCTATTTTATGGAAAATTAGTAGATGTTTATGTTATTCTCTCTATTATTTAGCTAGAATTCAGGAATAATTTTTACTGATAAGGAAATAATACATCCACATATAAGTAGCCATTGAAACAATGTTTATCAAAAGTTTATCCAAAAAGATTTTATATAATACTATAAATCGAAATTAAGTTTATACAGAATTTACATTTCTTAAACTTAACATAAAGTAAGTTGTTAACAATATATATCTTATCACCTTAGCTTTAAGTACATTAAAACATGTAACGAATGCATTAAGCCTGTAAACAGTGTATCGAACACCGACTTATGTTCACGCACTGTATTCTGCACATGGGCATAGTGAGCAAAGCCGCGTCTGCTGATTTCCTGGTGGGGAGTTATGACCTGTTTCTCAAGGAAGAGTAGAGTGTCATTGGACCAAGTAAATATGCTAAAAACTAGTGTTTGGAAAGTGAAATTATAGTTTTTGTTTCTGTGATAAGAACAGCTTGTCCAGTACCCACTGACATCTATATCTATGTGCTTTATGAGCAGGTAAAAATCCTTCTGGGGTTTCAGAGTCATAGAATTGTAGGGTCATTTCATATCCCTTATTTATTTGGCCACCTGAACTTTATACAATGATGTTAAGGTTTGTTTTTTTTTTTTCTGTCTTTATGCCCCAAAGAGTTTATATTATATTGTTAATTTAAAATACACACAATTTCATGAAATTTAAAATTATGTGGTATTAAACTCCATCTTTACATTTCACAGTCTACTATTGTTGAATATGTCTACCTGAGACATACTGAGTTTGATCTGCTGATTAATAGGCTTCCTGGTAATTTTATTTTTCTGGAGAAATTGGACCTTACTTTGGGATAATTATGTTTCTTTTGTGCTAGTTTGTTATCTTCACTTATTCTTTCAGGATATGATCAACCAATAACCATGTCTGTTAGGTTCTAGATGAAAAGTAACTTGGAATGAGACAAAATATATTTTGTCTGTATTGTATTCCCTTCATTCCTTTCAGGGTGGTTGGCCCTGGTGATTAAAAAATGATTTCTGAATGAATGGATACATTATTTATAATAAATAAAGTAATTTCAATCATTACTTCTATATTTTTTACATTATAGAAAAGAAACGTATTATATCGTCAGTATAAATGACATAATCATTTTGGTGTTCGAATTTTTTAAATATGTTCTCTACCTATCTCATATTAATGGCATAATCATGAGAAGGTAAATGAAGTATGAGGACAATAGAAGAGTGATATTATTGTATCATTATCTAAGTCTATAAAACAGTGCCTGGTAATAATATTTTATAATTTTTTAATATTTATTTTATTCATTTATTTGAGAGAGAGAGAGAGAGAGACAGCCCGAGTTTTAATTATTAACAGTTTTAATTCTTCATTGGGAGCAGAAATGCCTGAACAGAAATACCAGTAATTTGAACATGAAAATGATTTTATTATCAAGATTAATTTCTGTCCTTGTTTTACTGCTATACAGATTTGTAAAGACTAGGCACTAAATGTTGGTATACCCCCAGAATTCACGTGTTGAAATCCTGAACCCCAGAGTGGTATTTAGAGATGGGGTCTTTGGAAGGTACTCGGGTTTAGATGAGGTCATCAGGGAACTGACCCCGTGATGGGATTAGTATCTTTCTGAAAAGAGGAAAAGCAAGAGGGTTGTCCCTCTCTGCCATGTGAGGTCACAGCCAGAAGCTGTGTCCCACAAGCCATGAAGAGGGCCCTCACTAGAACCTCACACAGCTGGCACCTGATCTCAAACCTCCAGCCTCCAACACTGCAAGTTAACAAAGTCTGTAGTTTAAGTCACGTGTGTTTGTAGGGCCGTGCAAGCTGACTGTGACACAAGTGGGGTGCTGCCGTGCCAGATACCCCGGCTGTGAGACCAGGTGGTGGGTGGAAGCTGGAAGAGTTTTGAGGCGGGACTAGGAGACGGTGACCGCCGTGGTCTGCTCGAGGCAATTCCGGTGAGGGTCCAGGAAGGAAAGAAGAGCTAGGAAGCCCCCGACTTCTTAAAGAACACATAAATAAGCAGAATGCTGGTGGAGGTGCGGATGGGAGTCTGATGGACTCCCAGATAGAAACATGGGTAGAGCATGTTACTGAACACTGGAGGAAAGGCATTTCTTGTTATGAAGGGGGCAAAGAACTTGGCTGAATTGTGTTTGTATTCTAGCATTTTTATGGAGGGTAGAACTTGCAATTGATGAAATTGGTATTTAGCTGAGAACATTTTTTTTTTTTAAGATTTTATTTATTTATTTGTCCAAAGAGAGAGCCTTTGTGAGCCAGCGCACAAGCAGGGAGAGGGCAGGCAGAGAGAGAAGCAGGTATCCCACTGAGCAAGGAGCCTGAGGTGGGGCTCGATCCCAGGACCCTGAGATGAAGGCAGAAGCTTCACTGAGGGAGCCACCTGGGCATCCCAAGCTGAGAAACTGTCTCAGCAAGATGTTGAAAGAGTGGTTTGATGCCTTCTAACTGATTACACTAAAATGTGGAAGAAAAACAACTGAAAAAGGAATTATTTTTTAAAAAGAGAGAGAGATACAGGCACCTGGGTCTGCTTCTCTGCCCCTCCCCCTTGCTTGTGCTTTCCCACCTTCCCAAAAATAAATAAATAAAACCTTAAAAAGATAAAAAGGAGACAGTACTTGAAGATTTGGAAAATTCTTAGCCTATTCTTGTAGCAGAGAATACTCAGGTTGTGGCCAAACAACCCTTGGCCAGTTTCAGCTGAAGGGAATGGCGATGGTGTGAAATGAAGGAAGGCTCTTGGACTTCTTAGATCCTGTAGGACCGGAACACAGTCATTTTGCTGTGAGCGTGCATTATTCTTCAAGATTAGGGATAAGTGATCCCAAAGGCAAATGCAGAGATCATCAGGGCTGCCCCCTTGGTTTCAAACTGGGGTAGGATGCCATCATCTTGGTTTGAACAGATCAGGCAGCAGCTGCCCAGAGCATTATGGGGCACAGGGCTGGCTGGGGAGGGACACGACTGCCTCTTCATAATCAAAACTTCTTATTTACTACTGTTAATCACTGCTCAGAACTGTGCCACGTCTCTTAACTATTGGCTAAAAGTATTAATCTTCTTTCTCCTAAAATTTGCAGATAAATGTAATTAATGATAAATGTACAACAAGAAAAAGACAAGAAGATTAATGAACTTCGGAGGAAATTTATTTGAGATACTGTTCTTCTCTGTTCGGCCATTTGTAACATTGAGTACTCTAGTTTATTCTTACCCCGTGTCTTTTGGGGCATTTCAGAAAATTCTTTATAAATATTTAAGACACATTTTAAAAGGCTTTGTGATGAAAAATGCATTTGCATTTTATGCAATGCAATGTGCAAAAGAGGTTGGTCAACATTTCTTTATTTAGGCTTTAATATTTTGTCATTTTTATAGGCTGTGAAGTGGGATTGAACTGAACATCTGTGTGGCTGATCATCATGAACCGTGCTTTTAGCAGGAAGAAAGGTAAGTGTGCCCGTTTAAAGGGCCTGGGGGTCAATTCAGTATCACTGTGAAAATCGGGCAGAGATGGTAAGGACTCAGTTTTTCCTATTATCAAACCACATGGTTCAGGAATGAAGTTAGACTAGAACAACACAAATGTGCACATATTGCTAATTAACCATTGGTTATCACCCTAATGAGGGTGGAGTTGTTTAATACATTTAATTTGGCATACGTTTATGACAGTATGTTTCCTGGCAGTTTTATTCTGTGGTGCGAAACTGCAAGAAATAAAGTGATCTGAAACTAGTCCTACTGGATTGTGTAGTCCTACAGTACTCAACTCGTGGGCGTGTATGAGGGTACCATGATTTAAAATCATGCTGGTGTACGTGTGCATAGGCTTCCCTGCTTACCGAGTAATATGTGAGGATGGATGATAAGTAAATTGATAGCAACGGGGCCAAAATAACTTTAGGATTTTGATGTAAAATAAATATAAATGTAATGTATCATAATTATCAGCATAGGAGTGAAAGAACCCGCTAGTTAAATGTTATTTTCTTAAGGGGCAGTAAAACATGGCATTTGACAAATATTTCATGATACACTCATAGCAAAGATTGAAAAATTTCAAGTTTTATGTAGTTCAGTGAAGTTAAAATAATGTATCCTTGTCTTTCTTTTTTTGTGGGTTTTTTTTTTTTTTTTTTTTTGAAATACTTTATTTATTTGAGAGAGAGTGAGCTGGGGGAAGTGCAGAGGGAGAGGGAAGAGCAGCCTCCCGCTGAGCAGAGAGCCCGATGCGGGGCTCAGTCCCAGGATCCCTGGATCATGACCGGAGCGGAAGGCAGATGCTCAACTGCCTGAGCCACCCAGGTGCCCTGCCCTTATCTTTCTGTAAGAAGTTGTTTGGTGATGGACACAGGGCTCTGTTCTGTTTAACACACTGCCAGTGAAGCGGGAGGATAATTAAACAATGCTACTCAAATTTTATAAGTGATAGTAAGCAAGAAGAGATAAACTGATATGGCAGGATTAACAGATATGTGGGGGAGAAATGACCAGTTAGCTTATACTCCACACCATAAACTTAATTAGATACTGTAAATGATGAACATGGGTCCAGAAAATCTAACACTTTCATTCTTATTTATAAACTGTCATTATTTGGAAGGCGCACCTTAAGTGCTATGTGGGTAAAAAATGGCCAAAGAACTAAGTCTGAACTGTGTGCTTATCAAAGGTTCTAGTTAATTTTCTCCTCTATGAAATTTATAGTCCAGAACCACAAACTAGATTATTTGGTTCTAGTCCATGGATTTCAGCAGGGCGTGTTCTCATGTTAAAGGGCTGATTGACACATTGTAACTCGCCGGATGAGAGAGGCAGGGGTGATGTCAAGACTTTCAGCCTGGAGCAGGAACATGGCTGAGAACCTGAGACCTTTGGTGTGTCTTTCAGTGTTTGAAGGACTGCCATGTGGTCATGGGACTAAGTTTAATAAAGGTCAAATAGGTATAAATTACAAGGTTGTTGATGTAATGCAGGAAAAAATTCCAACAAAGTTGTGCAAACATAATGGAATTACTTGAAGCACAAACTTTTTTTTTATGGAAGTGAGAAGTCCTCAAACATTTGGCTGTGGTACAGAGGAGTAGGGATTTAGGTAATGTGAGCTTTCAGGCACTTTTCCACCCTGGGAAACTAGGAATTTATTATTTTACTTATTTTTCTGAATAAGGGGAGGGCAAAAATAACATTTGTTGTCATTTGTAGTTTGATTCCAATTTAAAACACATACTGAATGTAATATAAAGTTCTTTTTAAATTTCTTCTACTCGTAGAAAAAAGAATCTAGAAATAAGCCTATGAGACATAGAAGTATTTTTAGTGAAGTAATAAAAATCTTACATCACAACTCATCACTTTAATCATATTATTTTATTTTTTATTTTTTTAAAGATAGTATCTATTTATTTATTTGAGAGAGCAGAGGAGCAGAGGGAGAGGGTCAAGCAGACTCCGCGCTAAACACAGAGCCCAACACGAGGCTCAGTCTGGGGACCTTGAGATCATGACCTGAGCCAAAATCAAGAGTCGGTTGCTTAACTGAGCCACCCAGGCGCCCTATTATCTTATTTTTACAGAACATTCTAGACTCTTTTTTTTATTTGCTTATAATTCCTTTTTCCCAAGGTTTTGAAGTTGAAACTCCCAATTTCTGATTTCTCTTTAGCTGAAGACGATGTTGGAGTTTTTCGTTGAGAAATCCCAAGTAACCAGCAATTGTGTGTATCTGTCTGACTTGATGACAGTGGGAGGACGGCTGTGGGGAAAATCGGAGTGACTTCAGAGGCAGGACACAGAAGCACTTGTCCTTTTCCTGCTTTGCCTCACTGTCTAAAAATTTCTCGTGATTTTTTCCCCCCAAGTCTAATGATTAAATATCGTTGGATTAGAGTACGAGAGGGTTGATCATTATTTTACTCTGACTTCAAGTTAGAACTTGATCCTAGAGCTTCTCCCTGCCAGTCAGTCGTGGCTCTCCTTTAGTGAGGCTGTGAAAGGAAGAACTCTCAGAGCCTCTGTTGCCAGCTTTAACCAGTACCACTATTCGGCTGAATTTTAATCTGAGATAGAGAAATGGGATTTTATGAGAGGAGCCATACATTTAGACAGTTGGGGGCTGTAGCTGTACCCGTAGAGAATATACAATTCAGTCATGTTTCCGGTAGCTGGTGTCAGCACGTGTCGTGTCTTCTACTCTAAACAGCAAGACGGTCGTCGGTCAGTGGAAGCTCGTCTTTTCGTTCAAAAGTGTGTCCGGTTTGCGTGGTCGTCACCTGCCGTCTCACTCAGTCGTCCCGAACCTCAGAAGCTGAAGGCAACGACATTGTTCTTTTAAACTCAAACGTCTCCGTATATTTTTCTCTTTAGCAACCCTTCCGTCAGTATCCGGCCTGGCATTCTGTGGTTGAATTAGTTAGTGACCTCACTGATCCTCGCCAATGCCGTGCAGAGTCTAAACATCACTGAGTGATTTCGAAATGCATTAGTTGGACTGTTCTGAAGAGATCTGTGAAAATTCGCCTAATTTCATAGTCATCAAGTAAATTTGAATGCATGTGTTTGTTCTGTAGCTTCTTTTTTTGGATTAAATTTTAATTTTTTAATATAAATTCAATTAATTAACATATAGTCTATTATTAGTTTCAGAGGTAGAGTTCAGTGGTTCATCAGGTTCATTCTTATAGAATACCCAGGGTATGGCTCCTTTTCTTATGTTAGTCTTCTCTTTGAATTTTTAAAATCCTATATTCTATTCATCACATCAAAATTGAATAATTTAGTAAAAAAGCATAACATTTTGAACATGAGTAAATGTGAAATTAAATAATTCATCTAATTACACTTTAACTTACCAGTTGACCTACTGGTGAGTAGATACAATCACAGTGCATAGTGCTTAAGATTCAATATTTGAATATTATTTTCCTTTTTATAACACATTTATTAGGCATCTATTCACCCAACAACATTTAGGTTTAAATTTAATATATTCAGAGAAGGTGCTTCCTGTATGGTAAGCTCTGGTGATACAATAATAATGAAATTTCTGCATCATTCTGTATATTTCTTTTTAAGATTTTATTTATTTATTTGACAGAGATCACAAGTAGGCAGAGAGGCAGGCAGGGGCGGGGGGAAGCAGGCTCCCTGCTGAACAGAGAGCCCGATTCGGGGCTCGATTCCAGGACCCCAGATCATGCCCTGAGCGGAAGGCAGAGGCTTAACCACTGAGCCCCGCAGGCGCCCCGCCCCGTCTGCATCATTCTCTATGAGCTCTTCATCTAAATGCATTTGGACACTCGGATTTGTTACAGTCAGTGCTTTGACACCTGGCAAATATTTTGGCACGTCGGCATTTCCCTTTGCATGGCTGTTTACTCTTGAGCTAGTGAGTACAGTTCACTTTCAAGGAAGGGGACACGTTCCAGATGCCTGTGCTCTTGTGCCTGTACCGTGTCCTATGGCTGATGGCTTTCGTGGGCATAGGTCGTGACCAAAGACCATCGTCTACACTCGCTCTTCCAGGCTAGGCACATCTGTAGGAGTTAATATAAACAATTTTATTCTGTCAGTTTTTTCTTTTGCCAGAGTATAAATCAGGAGGACAGTACGGATGTGTTCTAGAGATCTTTCAGGTTTATAAGTGTACGGCCTGTGCGGGAGGTACGTCCACCAGACCGCTGGTGCGCGATCGTGTGGACACCGAGTTCTTGTCGTTGTAGCGATCGCAGCTTGTCCACTGGTCATTTCGTACTGGGATTAATCTGTCATCAGTACCAGCTGCAGAGAACTCCCCGCTCTCTAGGTCCCCTCAGTGCAAGACTGTAACTGGTGGTGCCCTCAGCTTCCCAGTGTCGTGGCCACAGGAGAAAACAGTTCTCCCTCTGCCTCAGGCTTGGAGTGAGCCGTTGCACTCAGACTTAAATTTCATGACCTTCTGAGCAGTGTTGTGTCTTGGAAAAGGAGACCTGAGAAGAATTGAGCTAAGGGGTTAAAAACAGAAATTGGAATTTTTTTTTTTTAGGTTTCCTAAAGGTAGGCCTTTGTTCTTATTGTTCTGATGTTCTTATTGTTCTGGTGTTTAGCATTGTGATTTATTTCTTTTAATATACAAGGGCAAGACTGTATCTTAAATGTAAGTACAAATTTTTCTTGAATTAATCACATCACTATTCATTAGCAGTCATAAAGAAAAAACTGTAATTAACTTTAAAATCCCTACAGGAAATAAAAAATTCACACATTAATGGCAACGGCAATATGTCAGTATTGCTTTTTGAAGCTCAGAATATGTCGCCTCTCGGAGTACATCACCCAAGTACAACCATCACATATTCATTCTAGTAGTCAGAAATAGCCCTAAAATTCACCATAAGCTTGAGATTTTTATCAATCCCTCATGTTCTTAGAAATTCTTATGAATATTGCATCGTACCCCATAAATGTGTTTAAAATAAACATAGTGTGTTATTTTCAAATGGTATAAAATAATTGACATTCCAGACACACAGGCCTTTTTCTTTTTGTCTTCCTGCTCCCCCAGTCTGAGAATATATTAATGATACCAAACTGGTTTCTGTTAACATTTTCAAATGTTCTGAATTGAATGTTGAAAATACTTTGCTAGTAATCTATTTCTGTTCAGTACTTACTACTTTTTATGGTAAAATATGCCCTTGATTGTGTTCTGTTCATAGTATTGATTCTAAATTTTTAAATTCCATGAGGAATAAAATATTCACAAAACTCTGCTAATGGAGACAGGTTTTGAAGGTTTCAAAAGTTTACTACAGACAAATGCAATTTCCAAAAAATGGTCAAATTTTATTTGTTTAATGTTTTTTGCTTTTTCCCCACTTACACAGTCCACAAAATGTTTTGGAAAATGTGTAGACTATATAAATAAAATTCAAAGTTGAATGAAAAATACTTTTTCTATTTCTAGCAATAATATACAATTCAAATTATTTTCAGTAACTTCTATCCCTTTAGTCACATTTATTATTAATATTCTCTTACACTAATCTAAGAAAATTATAAAGATTTAAGATTTATTGATTAGGGAATTTAAAAAAACCCTATAAACCATGAGAGTATAAACGGAAAGAAGAAAGATGTTACGTAATCACGTAATCGGTACAGTTGTCTTCCACTGAGTTGTTATTTTTTAATATTCTTTAGAAACTTAGTATCACTTCATTATTTGAATACTCTTTAACGGAAAAGCTAGGGACTTTTATATTAAGGAAAGAATTTTGTAAGCACTTTATAGCTACACTGTTCTCCTATCTGACTAGATAGTCTTTCTCTGTTTAGTAAGAGAATCACGATTTAGAAATGCTCCCACCCATATCAGACTCCTTATGCTAATGAATGAATATGGCACCCTCGGAACATGTAATTTAATTTAATCTTGTATGTTCTTCATTGCAGACAAAACATGGATGCATACTCCTGAAGCTTTATCAAAACATTACATTCCCTATAATGCAAAGGTAAAATGGCTTATATGATATTTATTTAATTTATTTTGTTATGTTATTATTATTAAATTCACGATTGATCTAAGGAAGATTGTTTATGCATTGGTGTTTCCTAGTAGATAGTTCCTAAAAATAAGAAATTTTGTAATATATAGTATGGGAAGTGATTTTTTCCACCAAATAAGTAATTCTTTTTTTTTCCCTGTCACTCCAAATAAGCGATTATTTTATTTAATTATAAAGAGTATTCTTTATAATTTCGGTCTGTCTTGCATGCATTCTCTTCAAATAATTTAGCTATCATTAGAATAATCTGCAATATCATGGCCTGTAGGAAATAAAACAACCAACAAATTAGCTTCCTTTGAAAGCATTTTAATGTTGCTTTGCATAGACAAATGTAAAAACTAACCTAGTCAGGAGAGAAATGAGCTACAATTTTAATGAATGCAATTTTCATTCAAAAACAGAGACAAAACTTAAACTATTAGGAAAACAGAAAAAAGCACATTTTTTGACTCTTGTATTTAGTTTTCTTCATTTTAATAAATAGAAGCAATCCATGCTCCATATCTTCAAAGAAAAGGTCTTTAAGGAAAGGTATTATTGTGTAATTAGGGAGCACAAAATCTGAAATAGATTGGCATACACTTGGAAGACACAGGAGAGAAAGTTGTTTTGGGGAGCATGCAGGTGGGCCAGTTTTAAGTAACTGACCTTTAGACACAGCATGGGAAAAAGAGAAAATGATAAAAATTATTTTTATAAAGAAAACTTAAGGGTTTATGAATCAGCAAACTCTGTACTGGGTATACTGGATATAATGAGATGAGGTATAAGGAATGATTTGAGGAAAAATTTTAAAAAAGCATATTGAACAGAAAGTCAATGCTGTTTAATAGAGAACCTCTTTCAGGGCTGGTCTGAGTCTGACTCAGTAGGAAGAAGCATCTATAAGATCATCTGGAGATTCGCCCCGACCTGTTGCTCAGCAGTGCGCTTTGTAGAGAATGGTACCTCCATTTTTTCTTGCTGACTTTGTAGCAGAGAAATACTCTAAAATATTTTTGGTGTAAAGCTAACGTGCTTGACGAAATACGTCAGTCGGAGAAAGTCGTCTTTCTCTGATCTCTCTGATATGAGGAAGTTGAGAGTCAACTAGGGGGTTTGAGGGGTAGGAAAAGAATAAATGAAACAAGATGGGATCAGAAGGGAGACAAACCATAAGAGACTCTTAATCTCACAAAACAAACTGAGGGGTGCTGGGGGGAGGGTGGTAGGGAGAGGGTGGTGGGGTCATGGACATGGGGAGGGCATGTGCTATGGTGAGTGCTGTGAAGTGTGTAAACCTGGCGATTCACAGACCTGTACCCCTGGGGCTAATAATACATTATATGTAAATAAAAAATAAAAAAAAAAAGTAATGTGCTTGAGATCATGCAGTGCTTAGGGCTTTCCCTCTAATGTGACATGAGGTTTGATTGTCATGACTTAGCGTGAAAAGTTTCGTGAGCTGCATGAGAAAAATTGAGTTACTATCATCTCTCTCTTCCGCAGATACTCTCCATGTTAGCTATTGAGAAACTCTATGAAAACTTTTTAGAAAAAAATCAATTTTGAAAACCACTGTTATTTTAAAGGGCATGCTCAGTTTTTGATAATATTATCTATCATACCAGAATCATGTCTTTTAACTGAAACCACCACATATTACTTATTTTTATATATGATTGAAACGTCTCATTTTGAAAAACTGGATTGAAAGATTCTGATTGAATCTTTCTGATATAAAGGATTGAAAGACTCTGATGAGAACAAGCCCTGACTCTGTGGGTTAGCGTGAACGGCGGAGATCGTCTGTGCTACTTCACAGGGGCAGAGCTGCTCTAGGACACCCTGCACGAAGTAGAGGGCACGCAGACACCTTTGCAGACCGGGGTCGGGAAAGTGCGGAAGAGCGTGTTGATGTTGTCCGTTCCGATACGGCCTCCTGAGCGATAACATGTGTCAGGTACACCAAGTAGTGTCACAGCTGTTTTGAAGAACATTACTTTTTTTCTGAATTCCTTTTTTTGCAGAACATTTTAAACTCATCATTAGTTATTTTTGAAAATTTTCTATATCTCTTTAGAGTATGTGCCACTTGAAAACCAAACCCGTGTCCACAGGACGTACCTTAGCACAACAACAGCAACACAGAATAAAGACTCTTGGGGTACCTGACTGGCTCAGCCCGTACATCACGTGACTCTCGATCCTCAGGGTCAGGAGTTCAAGCCCCATGCTGGATGTAAAATCTACCTAAAAATCCACAACAAAAAATAGTAATAATACAAAGAAAAAGAAAAAAAAACAAGGAAAGATAAAGACAAGAGGTTAATAAATACATGAAAAAGACCCTCCACTTATAATCAAATAAATACTTAAAAATGGACTCTATATATTTGATGAATTAATGCATAATAACATTTCGAAAGTAATTACAAAATAGTTACATTTCAGTGGGCCCTAACACATACCAGGTACATGATCTCATTTATTATTTGCCATGACTCAGTATGGTGATTATTAATCTTTCCATGAGAGAAATCTTTATGTTTTACATAGGAGAAAACTAAGGCTGGAAGATTAAGTAACCTGCCTGTCGTCACAGACACTGTATGACGGAGCCAGAGTTGGAAACTGAGGTCTGTGTGACCTCAGAGATTGGCTGTTGTTCATGTGCAGAGTAACAATCGATTGGTCATTCACCCCCTGCGCTGCTGGTAGTGTGAGGTGCTGTTCCAGAAACTTCACTGAATATTGGTGAAGCTTCAGAACTGTATGACACACGTCTTACATGCTCATGGACCTTCCGTCCGAAGGAAATACCACACAGACATGAGCAGCGCAGAAGTTAGATCATGTTCTGTGTCATTCAGATGTCACTGAACAGAAAGCTAAGGAAATTCAGAGAATGGTGAGACTATTGTTTCGTGAAAGTGGGAGTGAGCTCGGATTTCCAAGGATCGAAACAAGGGAGGAATGACCATTTCATGCAGAGATCCCTGAAGGACAATGAGTGGAGTCTACAAGGTCTGAGGCACAAACAGTATGGTGAGAGTTGGGCTGGGGCATCGAGTGCTGATGATGGTGAAGTATTTTATCAGTCAGCGTTGCGTCTGAGAAACAGGCGCGAGGATGTGTGTACACACACACATTTATCTCAAGGAATGGGTGACACAATTTTGGAACTGGCTAGGTGGGTCTAAAAAGCATATGGCAGGCCATCAGGAAGGGCAGGTTGGAGATTCTTGGGCAGGAGCCGACCACAGGTAAAAGTTCTTCTGTAGGGACATAGCAGTTCATTCTCAAGGCCTTGAAATTGATATCAAACCCTCCCGTACTATTTTTTACATAATGTCAACTGATTATAGATGTTAATCATAACTATAAAGTAACTTTGTGGCAACACTTGGGTTAGAATTTGATTGAAGAGCTGGAGAGTATAAGCTGTCCACGTTGACACGTGGCACTGACCTTCACAGGTACTAATGATGGGCAAAGCTAAAGAGACAAGTTGGGAAGGCTTTGCGTGGCCGTAGAAGCAGTTTGAGTAGTGAACTAATTAAGTAGGATTTTAGGAAGATAAATCTTTAGTGATCTGAAAGTTGATTTGGGTCAGGAGAGAAGGATGACAATCAGCTTCTTAGGGGTTAACTTCAATGGTCCGAGTGTGTGGTCCTGTGTCTATAGAGGGTAATAGGTACACACGCAGTGGAAAATAAAGATGTGCTAAATACTGCAAGGGAAGGATTGATGCAGCAGAGGAATAGTTTATATGCGGGGAAAAGAAAAATGGCTATTTGCATCCTGGCTAAAAGAGGGAAAGATCAGATTATTATCAAGGTTTCCACCACTTCATTCACTTTTGGGATCCACTGGTTACAAATTAACCTGATAAATTTACCAGAACTGTTCAAGAACTATAATTCTCCCTGGGGAAACATGTAATAATGTGTACATTTAGGTATTTTCCACTTTTAAAATAATAGTTATCTGCTCATGTTATAATTTCTTTAAGAACATACTTTTAGTTCCACATTCTTTGATTTTCTGTAAAATTCTATTTCAGAAATTCACATTTAATATTCAGAATATGCTCATTTCAGATCTTATGTGGATATAAAATAATGGTTTCTTTCAAAAGTATTATTTTGTACAGGGTTCATTACTTTTTCTTTTTTTTTTTTAAATGAGCAGCTACAGCTTTAATACTAGTTCATTGGGAAATCTGCATGTTTTCCTGTACTCTGTAGTGATGTTTTCAAACTGCAGGTTATGCTCCATGAGAAAAATCGGGTCATGAAATTAATGGAGTGGGTCGCGGGAGGCATGTATTTAAAGATGAAATGGAATAGAAGAGAAAAAGAAAAGACGTTTATAGAATGCATATGGTAAACATCAAATTGTTCCGTAAAATTGTGGTTCATACTCATTGAACATGAAAGCCACCACGTTTAAACAGTAACCTGCCTTTAAAGAGTACCAAAGATTTCGCCAGATTTAACCAATTTAAGTCATGAAATAATAGTAGGGGGAGCTGCTTAAAAGAGCCATTAAATTCTTAGTAGAAGAGATGATCTGCATGGACATTCAACCACATGTCCTCATTGAATATAGGGTCTTAAAGTCATTTCTGGAATATGCACACGAGCAGGAACGGTGGAGAAACAAAGTAACATGTAGGTTCACTTGTGTACTCATTCATTCACACATGTGCTACCCATTGGAATGCAGTCCCTAGTAATGCAAGGTCCTGATCTAGAAACATGGGAATTGATTAGTAAACCAAATAGATAAAAGCCTTCCTGGGCTTTACATATAAGAAAATAATACTACTTTTTCAGAAATACCTGGTAAGAAAACTGTATTTTTATTTGTTAATACATGGGTTATTGTATTGATTTGTATTATTTATATGTTACTGGCATGTAGTATTAATGTTATGTATATATTATATGGTAAATATGTATGTTAGTATATATAATATTAACACAATATTTATTAATACAGTATTCCAGGCTGTACTAATTTGCAGTGCAGAGAAAGCAGGATATTGGGAATTGGGAGACATGGGAAGGAGGGTGCTGCCCTGTTACACACAGTGGTCAGGGAAGATCTCTGAGGAGGGCAGAAGCCTAAAGAAAATGGGGGAGTGGCCATGTGACTGCAGGAGAGGAGCGAGGTCCAGACGTGGCTAGCATGAGTCAGGCGTCCCCGCCTAGTTGAGAACGGGTGGTCAGGGCCAGGCGGCTGGAATGCTGTGGGACGCAGCGGGATGCGGGGACGTTCCAGAGACACAGGTCGAGTAGAGCAGCTGGGACCCCTGGTGTCTTGTAGCTCTTTTAGGGCCTCGTAGGCCACTCTTAAAATTTGAAAACCCTTCAGTTTGAAGAATTTTTAAGAGAAAGAATGACAGGATCTGAGACATGATTTTAACAGGATTAAATTAACCATAAGGAGACACCGGAGGACTTAACTCAGGAGTGCCGTGCAGGAATCCAGGTCGGGAAAGTGACTGTGGCTGTGGGAGTCTGAGGAGGAGTGAAGGAGAAAGGCCATGGGCCTCTGGGTAGATTTTGAAGATAATGCTGAGAGGGCCTGTGGATGGATTGGGCATTAGCTTTTATTTCTGCCATAATTAGAACATTAAAAGGAAATGTGAAGGTTTGGTGGTGGTGGTGGTTTTTTTTTGATCACCCTTAAGGAAGAATATAGAATTTTTTCAGGTGTTTGATGAGCCTACTGAACCATCTTTTCTATAAAGGTGAAATACTAGAAAACTTTTACTTTAAGAAACTTATTATTCTGTTGGTGCAAAATGGTCGTTTTTCAAATGAAGCACTAGGATTTTTCATACAAAAACACTTATTTTTTTTAAAGATTTTATTTATTTGGCAGAGAAGCAGGCAGAGAGAGGGGGAAGCAGGCTCTCCACTGAGCAGAGAGCCTGACACGGGGCTTGATCCCAGGACCCTGAGATCATGACCTGAGCTGAAGGCAGAGGCTTAACCCACTGAGCCACCCAGGAACCCCCCAAAACACTTACTTATAAGTGTTTTATTCTAAAATGTATCATTATCCCAAAAAAGGTTGGTGTACTTACCTTATGAAGTACCTGGCTTTTTAAAAGTATATATAAGATTGTGGCTCTAGAGAGATGACCATTCATACAACTTCCCACTGTTCTGCAGTAAAGAGAGTCAGCATTCCTTGGTTATCAGTCTGCTGTGTTCCAAGTTTTCAAAGTGAGGGAATCAGAAACAAAGGGGGAACATGGACCTTGACCTTAAAAACTTACAGCTTTCCTTGGGGAGAAAGGGGCACTGGAAACAAAGAATTTTAGAAGAAAATTAGATAGATTATGACCAAAAAGATAAAATATGAATGCCAAGGGCAAGTATAAAAAGAAAGATCATGTTGTATTTCAAGGATATCTAGAGGTATCATAGGTGCCGTGTGCCAGGAGGTGTGTCTGGCGAGAGAAGGCTTGACTGAGTTGTGATCGCTGTGTCTCCCTGACCTGACCGAGGGAGTCCTGTGCTTTTCCGCCAGCCTTTCTCAGCATCACGGCATGATCGTCCTCAACATTTATAGCCTGTCAGCCCTTATTTGGCTTCCAAAAACAAACAGAAAACAACAAAGAACAACAACCACCCCCCCACGAAAAACAGATGTAATCTGAAATGTGACAGTAAGTGGGGAGCCCTTGAGGACTCTGCCCCTCCACATGTCACCACTGCCATCTGGAGCTCCTGCTTAGCAGTCACTGGTACGAGAAGTCAGAGCCCAGGTGTACCCCACAACAGCAAGGCTGTATCCCAGCAGCTCCACCGATGGTTCTAGAATTTTATCGGAAGAGCTACATAGTTGCTGCTTCCTTTTTCAAGGGTTGGAGCAGCCCCTTCTCAGTCAAAGTGTCTGGGTTCAAAGTTCACCTCTCTTAATTAATACCTGAATTATATAACTTTTCTATTCTTGAGTTTTCTCATTTAATGGATTAGTAATTGTACCTACCTCATTGTACTGCTAGGAGGCTTAAATTAGTTAATATATTAAAAACCTCTTCAATCAATGTCATATATCAAAAGCTTGTTATTATTATTAATATCTTTACGATAGTGTTCTGTCAACTTTGGAGTTGCACTACTTATTATTATCTCTTGAGAATAATGTCGCATTTGCATTATTCTCTGAAAAACAGAACAAAGCTCCTAGCGTAATGTCAGGTGTTGTATCTTTTGCATTTACATCAGAAACCCTGAGATCAGCCAAGGCTCCTGTAGTGGCCAGCTTGAGAAGTTGTTCGACCCAAAACTAAAGGGTTTTCCTGTGAGCATGACAGGAGACCCAACAGTGCCGACCTTGTAGGTTTATATACTAGAAAAGGTTTGGATTGTTAAAGAAAAATGCTATTGTAATCAGACTTTCCTGTTACCTTGAGTTTTGTGCAATTGCATTCCAGAGCAGGACATTAATCTTAAAGTCAAATAGGGAAAGATGAAAAAGTCCATGTAAACCTTATAAAATTCTTATGGAGTTTTATAAGTAAAAAGTTAATGAAGAGAGAAAATTGAAACATTATGTGGCCTAATGAGTCATGTTAAAGAAAAGTTTTAATGTAACTAAACTTATTTTACTAATGATTTCTCAAATTATTTTTGGTGAATATATGATAAACTACCCTTCAGTGAAATGTTAATATTGGTTTATGACTTTTAACAGAAGAAAATTTGGGTCCCAGAAATAAATATCTACTATAGTGTCCAAACAAAAGAAAATTAGCAAAGAAAACATTCAACTGGAACCCAGTGGAAATCATGGAAACTTGGGCAAAAGATACACCCTCACGGTCGGTGAGATGTATTGCTCATATGTCCAGAAGGATCTGGGATTGCAAATTCCTAAGGTTCTCCAGAGCAGCTTTAGAGTAGTGAAGTGACAAATACAGGCATTTGCAAATTTGCTGGTTGTAGATGGGGGGTGGTGGTGGTGTAAACAAAACAAAACCAAAAGCAAAAACCTTAGTGCTTAGCCTAACTGCAATCCGTGTGATTCGTTTCATTTGTTCAAAAATGGATTTTAGTTAATCTCAAAGCATAGGGACCATTCCAAAGAAATTTTTTTGTAGAGTCTTTTAAAAAAATGTTTTCTTAGACATTAGAACTGTTTTTTAATAATGCTAATTAATATGTGTATAACATAATCATTCCAAACATTTTAAAATTGTAGTGTAAGCATAAAAATTGAACATTAATTACCATTCTTCCCAATTAAAAAAGGAATATATGCTATATCATATATATTGGTAATAATTCTGCATTTGTACTCTTTGGAAATGTCCCTTTATGACACATGCGTTAAAAGAAAAATAGAAAGCTATAGTATGTTATTTTTCCATTGTTTTCTTTAGAATGGAAAACTAAAAATCTTTCCTGCTTAACTGGAAAAGAGTATAGCAATAATGGGAAATTTGTTGAATTATGACTTTATAGTTGGTATGTTCTTAGGAAATACAAAGATAAATAGAAATAGAGAAATGACAGTGAGCACCCAACATAACCTAATTTCTCAATTCTGGAGATGAACTTAGAAAATGAATTTAATTTCTGAAAAGCATATGCTTGTTTTACAAGATGATTGTGTTTTTTCCCCCCAAAGTTTTCTCAGGTAACTGAAATAGTTATTTTTAAAAATTTTTATTTACTTATTACTCCTTTTTTATTGAGGTATATTGAGCTATGCAACATTATATTACTTTCAGGTATACAACAAAATGATTAGATATTTGTGTATATTGTAAAATGGTCACCACAGTAAGTCTAATTAACATAATTAGGTGATCATCATTGTAAACTTA
>RCUC01100553.1:0-19560 GCA_003697995.1 Taxidea taxus jeffersonii | reverse complement strand
GGGCCAAAAATAAAGATAAAGGTGTACTTAGCTGTCCCCCATGAACTGAGTAGTAGAAGGACTGAAATACTTGCCTACTATAAACTAGCTACCATTAAGAGTCGTGCTGGTCAGACTTGGATTATTTTACCCTTATAATTGAATTTGAAGGTAACTGATATCATTGAGAGCTGCCGAAGTTTAACTCCACTGACATTTCACCATTAAATGGGTCACTATGAAAAAGAAACTAGGTATGCATGAAGCCGGTGTTTAGTCTTCCACTGTATTTGTACACCAAGCACGAAGCCTCTTGATTCACCTCCTAAAAACAGAATAGACAGCACCCTCTGTTCAGTCCACACATGGGGCTATGGTGGAGGCCCTCCGGGTGATACTAGATCCTGGAGTGGAAAGGGCCTTTTGAAGGACTGGCACACCCAGTGTTACACAGAGCAGACTGCCCCCCACAGAACAGTCTGAGGATATGGGAGAGCTGAGTGAAAGCCCCGGTCATCACAGTCATTCAGGGAACTTGCAGCCCCTTTCAATCTGCATGATCATTCCCACCAACCCCTCTTGCAGCTGGTCCTAACAGTACCTTTTGCTCACCTCACAAGCTAAGACCTTACCTCAGACATTCATGGTCTAAGACTCTCGATGCCAGCCTTCTCTCAGGAATAAGGAGAAGAACCCAAGTAGGCTGGGACCCTTTTGGAAGAATCCTGCCCTATTCTTCATGCCCTACCTAGGTCAATGTAGGAGGTCTCAGGCACTATGCCGAGGAAAGCCCAGGTGGGACCAGGTGGCCTTTGAAGATATGAGAAGTCCAGTCAAACATTCTGCCTTGTCAAGGTAGACAAATACATCAATGGGACAGAATAGAGAATCCAGAAATAGACCTACATATATAGTGATGATTGATTTTCTACAAAGACACAGAAGTAACTCATGATAATCTTTCAACAAATGATGCTGCAACAATTATATATCCACACACAAAATAAAAATTAACTTCATGCTTCACACCGTTAATATAAAGCTTAACTCAAAATTAATCATAGACCGAAATGTCAACCAAAAAGTGCAAAATTTCCAGGAGGAAACATAGGTAAATGTCTTTGTGACCTTGGGATAGGTTTACAATATGAAACCAATAGCACAATCCATAAAAGGAAAAAAAATGATTCCGTAAAATGAATCCATAAAAAAATTAGACTTTATCAAGATTTAAATCTTGTTAGGAGAATGAAAAGACAAGCCATTAACTGAGAGGAAATATTTGCAAATTACACACTGATAAAGGAGCAAAAAGAGTACAGACCGTAGGATCCTTTTCACATAAAACTCTAGAAAAAGCCAACCAGTCTGTATTACTGCAAGTAGATAGGCAGATGCCTGGGGATGAAGAGAGAAGGAGCGAGGGAAGGATGTCGAAGGGCACACGGAAACTGTGGGAGAGGATGATGAATACGTTCATTATCTTGACTGTGGTGATGGTTTCATGGGTATACACATAAGTCAAAACTTATCAGAGTGTACGCTTTAAAGATTGTACCTTATTATGTGTCAACTACACCTTAATAAAGCTGTTTAAAAAAAAAAAGATTGTGTCTTCTTGTGAGAAAATTGGAACCCGTTCAGGGGCATAGGAGGCATCAAAAAGAGAGGCTCCTCCTAGGGTCTGGGCATCTGAATGCCCCAGCTCCCCCACTCAACCCCTACTTCCCTGTGGCTACTCACTGTGGGGTTCCACAGGTAACTGTCTGGTTGTGTTGTCATCTCCGGGAATCATGGCTGGAAACTCCTGGAAGGAGGCATAGGGCTCCAGTGGAGGTCTCGGCTTCTGTAGAACTGAGACACCCATTCCTGGGTCAGCATACTCTCTCTGCACTAAGGCTGGGAGAACAGGCTGCCCCACCCTTAGTCAGGGTTCTAGAAGGAGGGAGATGCCCCCCACCTCAGACTTTCCTCCATGGGCCTCAGCTCTTAGGAGTCTCCCTTTGTATGGGGGCTTTGAACCTCAGATAAGATCTGGTTCAAGCCTGGGGCCAGAGGTAGACTGACTCTTCTGGAAGCAGAGGGTAGGCAGCTAGCCTCTGTGGGACCTTTATACAGGAAGACAAAGAGAGTCAGTGGCATTCAGGTCACCTAGGAGCTTACCCACAACAAAGAGAGCCACCAGAGAGGAGACAAGAGTCACAGCCATAACTGCCAGGATGGTCTGAACAAGCCTTGGCCTCCTGGGTACTGCAGGAGCCCCTGCCGCAGAGTCCAGCCCTGCAAGGGAGAAGCCAGTGTACAGGAGGTGTGTGCTATACAGGCTGGACGGGGTCAGCCCTGGACTCAGTCTCCTGGACTGTCTGAGGGGGATGAGAACACTGGCCATGCTTAGCATGGAGATGGGAAATAAAGCACTTGGAAGTGTTCACCTGCACTAACTGGGGGTGTCATGGCAATTCAAAGGCAAAGAGAAGACCACAGAACCTGGGAGAGGGGCACAGGGCATGGACCCCAGCATGGAGGGGGGCAGCAAACATGTATTTTGCATGGAAGAAGAAAGGAGGGAGATGGGAAGGGACAGAGCAGGAACCTGACCTCTGAGTCCCAGAGCCAGGCTTGCTCTTGAACACTGACCAGAGCAGGACTCACAGCCCTTTGGGACCGCTGCCTCTCCCACAGACTGACATAGGTCAGTGCTGGAGTTCTCCTCTGCTGGGGTCAGAAAGCCCTGCATGGGTCTTCTAAGAAGAGCTACACTATTGAGTCTGGGGGTATGGTTAGGGATGAACAGTGTATAGCAGAATCCATTCTAAGGCAGAGAAACACCAGCCTAGAACCCCTGAGGCCTGAGGGGCCAACCCAACGTGCAGAGAGGGGACCAGGAACCAGGTCCCTCCGAATTCAAAGTTCACCTTTTCCTTGTCAGTTGCTATCTCCAAGGGAAGGGGTGTGGGGAGGTCTCCTGCAGAGACTGGGGTGTGCCCCAGTCTCTGTCCTCACCTAACTCACCTTCAGCTCTTGCCTATTTATTCTGGAGGCTGAGACAGGAAGGAACCGAGCTCTGGCCTGCCAGGCAGGGCTGACAAGAATGGCAAGGGCTGCGAGACCAGCAAGCCGGTCCCTGAGGAAGATGGGGTGATGCCTCAGTTTTCTCACCTTGGAGGCGCAGGAAGACCTTCTGCTCGTCCGTAAAGAAGTAGACCCTGTCACCATTCATCTCTTCCTTTACCCTCCACCGCTGCTCTCTGCCACAGGCCCCTTGCAGGCTGCACAGTGGGAAGTAAAGCTGAGCTCCTTGGGACTTATATGGCCCTGAGTAGGAACTCCCTCCCCTGCTGATTCTGCAGAAGCACCCCAGCAGGGTCCTGTTCTTCCAGGCTCCCAGGCGCCAGTCTGCTCTACCCTCTCCCTCTCTTCCCTGGCATCAGCACTGGCCCTCCCCTCAAGCCCCTCACCCCAACCTCTACTCTCCAGCAGTCTCCAAAGCTAGCCTCCAGGGCCACTCTGGAGGGGGCCCGGGGGATCCTTCTCAGCTTTATAGAAAAACCTGCGGCTGACCCTTAACCCTAGCCCCAGAGCCCCTCAAGTATAGGTCAGGTAAGGAGGGAGCTGGATCAGTATAGGAGGTATCTGGAAGGGCTCAGGTGACTCTTGCCCACTTAGGACCTCACAACTGGCAGAGAAAGGAAAGGGTCTGTGCTAGACAAAAAAGTGTATTTGGTCTTTGTCACAGTTCCTTGGAATTTCCTAAGTGATGGGACTACATTGTTTTATTCACAAAGAGGCCCTTTTGAGCATACCTGAGTTTATGCTAATGAGGTGACTCAGGGTAGGCCCCTAGATAGTTTCAGGATGGGAGCCGATCCCAGAAAAACCAAACCCTCACCCAGGACTTCCAAGTAGGAGAGGGGGCCTGGAGATGGGATTACGAAAGATTCAAGCAGTTTTCAAGGAGTTTCCTGGTTGGTGAATACATCCACCTGCCTGGAGAGTGTTACATCCCAACTGCACAGGAACAGAGGTTCCATTGCTCTAAACTCTTTTGGACTCTTCTGGACCTCACCCTATGTACTTCTTCCTCTGGCTGTTCATTTGTATCCTTTACCGTAAACTGTAATAGAACGCATGGTGTCTTCCTGGGTTCTGTGAGTCATTCTAGTGAATTTTCAAAGCGGAGGGGGTCATGGGAGCCCCCCGATTTGCAGTGGGCTGTGCAGAAGTGTGGGTTGCCTGGAGACCCCACTTGTAGGTGGCATCTGAGGTGGGGGCCATCTTCTGGGATTGGAACCCTTAACCTGTGCAGTCTGTGCTAACTCCAAAGTCATTGTTAGGACTGACTTTAAGTATAGGATACCCAGTTGATGTCAGAGAATTGGTTGGTGTCAGAAAACAGGAAGCAGGACCCAACTTGATTCAATTTCGCACCTCTAGCTGACCATCCACGCTCCCTTGAGTTGATCCAGTTTGAGACTAACTGAACAGAAACTGATGGATACGCTGATGTGCTGCTTTGCAGTGAGACCCTGTGACGTCCCTGCTTCAGGGGGTTCCTGCTGCTTGTGAGCCTGGACTTAGAAGACAGGGAAGTGAGGCATCCTGGTGGAGCCACGTGAGCCCAAAGTCCCCAGCCCCTAAGGGGGTAAACAGCTGAGCAGAATCAATACTCCCACTGGCTGGCCAGTTCATGACCAGAATCCATTCTCCCTAAATCAGTTCAAAGTTAATGGTTCCTTGGTTCTCTGGTACTTCAGATGGTTATAATCTTACCAAAACGGATCACATTTTCTTTAACTCATAAAAATCTAATTATATATTTGTCCCCTATCTCACCAGTGACCCATTGGCAAGATGTCAGTTACTACCTTGCAAAGGGCTTGTGCCATCCTTCTTGCGTGGCTTCTTCCCAGTTTCAATCTCAGTTTCTAGTTTCCCTCTTCTTCTGTTCCCACGGCTTTTTCCCAAATCCCGGAGTCAGCCTCCCACAGGCTCTCCGACTGCTAAGAAGCCTGTAACGCCACTGAAGTGATGGAGACACTGTCCTGAGAGTGCCTTGTCCCAAGGAGGGTTGGGAGAGCAGCTTCTGCCCAAGAAGAGCTTGTGTCACGGAGGCCACTGTCAACTTGGCCAGCGGTTAGAGGAGCGCACAGCAGGTGTGCAGGGTGAGGAAGGGGGTGGGTGCCTACTCACAGTTCATGAGGCCGTGTGTGTGCATGCGCGTGCATGCGTGCATGTGTGTATGCGTGCCTGCGTGGGTGTGTAGGTAGAGCATTCATTGAGGCCTGTTACCTCCTGTCCATTGCAATCTGATCTAGGAAGAAAGGACACAGGAAGAATCCGGAGGCGCCCATTTCTGGACCAGTCAACAGCTTTGTCTAAGACCCCAGGAGTGTCTAGAAAACCCCTTTACCTCTGTGTGAAAGGAGAGTTGCTTGAGGTCCTTCCCCAGAGGCCCAGAAGAGACCCAGGGGTGGCAGAAGAAAAGCAAGAGCCCACTTTCGTTTCCATTTCCCCACACTCAGGAAGGGCAGAGGCCAGGCCCACTCAGGAGCTGATTCTTCCTGGAGCCTGACAGCTGAGGGAGCCTCAAAAGCAGAACTGAAAGGGTAGTGTCTGGGCTAAGAGAGAGCACAGTCCTGCAGATGTGGTGGCCTCAGGCGTGACCAGCCCAGTCCTTCCCCCTCTTCTCCGTCCCCATTTCTGTCCCACCCCAGGTTCCCAGATCTAATTTCTCCTATAAGAACACCATCTGGTCTACGGCCATACCACCCTGAATGCGCCCGATCTCGTCTGATCTCGGAAGCTAAGCAGGGTCGGGCCTGGTTAGTACTTGGATGGGAGAACACCATCTGCCAGCAGGAAACACCAGGAGGCTGTTGCTACATCCTTGCTGAGAGGTTTCTCTGTTCTCTGGCCAGAATAAATCAAATGGATATTTTATACATTAATACCAGAACCGCTCATCCACTGGGAACTCTTACACATTGGTTTTTCCTGACCTACTAAAGGGCACAGGGTCACACTTCTAGAGGTGCAGACCCCTAGCTGCAGAAGCTTTTCTCTTTCTTTTTATTATCTATTTGAGAGAGAGTGAGCAAGAGAGAGCATAAGCCAGGGGAGGGGCAGAGGGAGAGGGAGAAGGAGCAGAGAGCCTGATGTGGGACTCATCCCAGGACCCTGGGATCATGACGTGAGCTGAAGGCAGAGGCTTAACTGACTGAGCCACCCAGGCACCTACAGAAGCCTTTCAGTCACCCATATCGACCCTTAACAACACAGGGTGGTCAGCTGCCTTCCAGGGAGTAGCCAGATCCAGCAGTTTTGAGGAAAAGGGGAGACCTGAAGCCTGCAAGATGGGGCTCTCAGCAGATGAGAGCTGACAGTCTGCTGTCTTCTGGCATCTGTGCAGGTCTTTATCTTGAGAAAAACCCTTCCCTCCAGCTCAGTCTGTCCAGTAACCGGGAGGCTAAGCCCATACCCAATTCCCAGGCCCAGGAATGAGCATGTGGCTTGGTCAACATAACCCTGATCTCCATTATAGCTTTAGGGATGAGCATGTCAGCCAATGTTGAATTTTTGTTGGAACTATTGGGAAAGGGACCACATCCCTCTGAAGCTGCAAAACCAGGAGGTTGTATGCAAGGAGCTACCCAGGTAGCTGGGTACCTGGGGAAGTTCTGCCTGGCCCTTGGCACTAAGCCGATGCAGTCAGAGCAGAGAGTAGGGCTAGAGGGAGGCAGCTTCGGGGCAAAATGTAAGCATCCAGCTGCACGAAGTGTCCCAACTTGGCATCCCATAGCAAATCCAACAACAGTAACAGCAATCCCTCCCATCACAGGCCCCGGTGCCCCATTTCACCCAGCTTCAATTCAGTTAACCTTCTAACTATTTTCCCTGCCTCTAGTCTTGCCCCCCTCGAGTCTTATCACCATATTGCATGTATAATGATCTTAAAAAAAAAAATCAGGTATCCACATACACATTCCTTTGCTCCCTCAGCCAAGGAGAAACAAGTATCCCAGCTGCAGCGGCCACACACACAGCACCCAGATCTTGGTTTCTAATATCATTAGCCAAAAAAAGGAAACCAGGGCTCTTTGGAGAAATGGCTGATTCTAGGACCAGGGCAGAACATATACAAAAGGCACCCAGAGTATCTTGTGCCTGGAAGCAAAGAGATGCTTTAAAAAATAATAATAATAAAAATGCTGAAGGAATGTAAAAAAAGACACAGGCGCTACATAAAAGAGCTCCTACTGGCCCAAACTGGAGCCATTTAAACAAGAAAATAAAGTTGTATTGGACTATAACCCAAAGTATAAAACCCATGAATCCATACTGATAAAATAAACATCTGAATAAATAAATAGATAAATCTCCCACACAGAAAAATTGCAAATAATTTGTGTGGCTATTCCATCTTCAAGAAAGTAAGGTGTAACTCCCAATTCTGAAGTGTGGGCCACACAGTGATTGCTATTGTCCAAAGGTTTGTGTCCTCCTCCACATTTGTATGTTGAAATACTAACCCCCAATTTGATGGTACTAGGAAGTAGGGCCTTTCGGAGGGATTAGGTCGTGAGGGATTAGGGATTAGAGTGGAGTCCTCATAAATGTAATTCGCACCCTTATTATGATAGAGGCCCCAGGGAACTTGCCACCTGGTTTGCAGACTGCTGTCTTCTCATTGTAAACTCGTCTGGCAGAGAGAAAGAGGCAAGATCTGTCTGTTTTCATAAGGGCATGAATCCCATCATGATGGCTCTACCCTCAGGACCTAATTCCTTCCTAAAGGCCCCACCTCCTAACACCATCATGCTGCAGGTTAGAATTTCAATGTCCGAATGTTGAGGGGACAAAACCCTTCAGTCCATAGCAGTGAGGGAAGGATCTCGTGCCCTAAATAGTGCAAGCTGACCAAACGCATCTAACACTGGATGGATGAGACTGACAGTCGTTTCTTAGTCACATATCACAGTCTGGAGGAGGAAGACACCACATACGATGCAGGTGTCCTCGACCCCCCTGGGGTTATACCCATGAGCAGAGGGAACCAGCAAGGACTGTCGTAGGCAGGCACTGTAGTAACCAGAAGATACATTGGCCCCGATTCCTGCAAGAGGACGTGATTGGCTTGTTGGAATAGATTCCTGGGTTGGCGGGCAGGTGGGTTCCTGGAACCCAGCAGGTTGCAAGTTGGGTGGAATGCAGCTGGTGCAGTGGATAGAGGGATTAGCGAGGTAGGGTGACTATCTGATGAGAACAGGCTCAAAGATGTCACAGCAGCACATGAAACTGTAGACCTTACAGTACAAGCTTCTGAATCAGCTGTCCCGGTGACAAGTGCCACCTCAGGAGGCAGGCGGAATGGGGAGCAGGGCCACACACTACTCAACATGGCAGCCCAGATATCAGGACTAACATGGCAAGTGGGAGAATGAAATGGAGAGCAGCACAATATTTGGAAACCCAGTGGGAGAGCTTCCTAGAAGGAACTTGTATTTAATTTCTGTACCAGCTCATGCTAGGACTGGAGAGTCAACCCTGGGAAAAAATAAAATTCTTCCCTAATTTGCTGCTTGGAATTACGAAGAGTAGGAACAACAAAATCTCTCTCTCTCTTTTTTTTAAGATTGTATTTATTTATTTGACAGAGAGAGAGCACAAGCAGGGGGAGTGGCAGGCAGAGGCAGAGGGAGAAGCAGGCTCCCTGCTGAGCAAGGAGCTTGATGTGGGACTCGATCCCAAGACTTTGGGATCATGACCTGAGCCAAAGGCAGATGCTTAACTGACTAAGCCACCCAAGCGTTCAACAAAATATTTTGTAATGAAGATGTAAAATTCTTTCTTGCCTACAGCAACCACACTGGCTAGCCCATCTTCTCTGCCCTGGCAACCCCATGCTCTCAGACCTCAGCAGTCTCTGTAACTGGCCCACAAATGCTCCTGCATGGGCACGACCACTGCCTGACCATCCCTTACCCATTGCCACAGTTTAAAAATCCCATTTGGGGTGCCTGGGTGGCTCAGTGGGTTAAGCCTCTGCCTTCAGCTCAGGTCATGGTCTCAGGGTCCTGGGATCGAGGCCCACATCGGGCTCTCTGCTTGTCGGGGAGCCTGCTTCCCCCCTCTCTCTGCCTGCCTCTCTGACTACTTGTGATCTTTCTGTCTGTCAAATAAATAAATAAATAAATGTTTTTTTAAAAATCCCATTTGTCCCATATTTCTTCAAGCTTCTTCCTCATGTCTCTGCCCTAAGCCTGACCCCTTTGCACCCAGAACACCACCTGCTGATCACAGTCATTAAAGGAAGATGTCCTGTCCCCAGGGCCCTACTGAAGGCCCAGATGAGGACCTAAGGAGAGGAGAGTGCTCTGCTGAGCCCACCCCTGTGCTCACACCACATCCTCCCTGCTCCCCCTCTACTCTCCTCCCAGCGGGTTCAGCCCCTGCCTGGATCCTTGCCTTGGCCACCCGATCAGGGTTTGGACTTGATACCCATGATTGGGGTCTGAGTGAAGAGTGGGAAACATGGCTAAGTCTACCCTTTGGGAGTAAAGCCAGGCAACAGAAGATTGATTGTCCAATGAACATCAGAGAGGAAAGGCCACCGAGAGGGTCGTGACACTGCAGAGCTCACTCTCCTTTATTTCAATAATAATCAGGGGTAATTACTGCTTATATTTTGTGGCATTTCCAGGGCCGGGTCTTCTCTACCCCTTGTCATTTTTGAGCCCCCAGCTGCTTCGTGGGGCTACCCCAGAACTTCATGTCCAGCGGAGCAGATGGCCTTGCTGGCACCTTCACCTGCACATCCAGTAATAAAATATGCCCACAGAGGTAAAACACGCTTTACCGGCAGTAGTGCATTCCAATACAGTTTGCAGGCGAACTCTCTAGGGACAGAGGACCACTTACTCTATATCAAAAGGGCAGGGAGGAAATGCAGCCCAGAGAGGATGTGCAGGAGGCGAGGCAGAGGGGCTGGGCGGAGGACTGCAGAGACAGAGCTGGAGCACAGAGTTTGCAGAGTGAGGCAGAGAGATAAGGAGCATGGATACTGATCCAGCTCTAAAGGAAACTTGTTTCCACATCAGCCCCTGACCGGAACCAGTTGCCCCATCTCAGAGAAGAAGGGGCTCAGGTGATAGGAAGTGTGGATGGCAGAGGGCAGTGGGGTCATGGCCTGGACAGGGTCACGAAGTACAGAGCTCTTCCCACTGAGAAGAACACGGCCCACTAGGCAGGCAACAGGGAATTCTGTGGGTTGAACTGGAAAAGCCCTAAACATCGGTATCAGAATTGTTTGGGTGGTCTGAAGCAACTTTCATGTGATAAAATTGAGGCTTCTTTGAAGGGACAGGGAACTCCAAGGTCCTGATCACCTTACTGAGACAGTTGGAACTTCTAAATCCTCTCTGTCCTCCTCTCCCTTTCCAAGGTCTCCTTTCCATTCCAGCTGCCTCTATGGGGTTGGAGAATTCCCAGCCAAAGCAGATGAACTCCAGGATACCTCTGAGACAATTTTGAAGCCAGAAAAATGAAGGTGCAAAGTCACACTGGAATTGGAAGAAAGAGGGGCATTTTCTCAAGTTCGACAAGCATTGGAGCTCAGTGTGGGAGCTTGGGTCCGGTCCTGTCATGTTCTGATGGGATGTAGGGCCGTTTACAGATTGTCACAGGAGACATCATTCCATGACTGAAGTGAGGATATCTTTATATTGGCAGAGTGTTCATTGTTCCCATAATTGTTGCGCTCACCTGGAATCCAGAACCTACCAAAGGAAAAAACAAAGCAAAACTTTGTTTCCAATGAAGAAATGAATGACTTCAATCCCATCTATGACCCTGGGTGATCATCACATTTTTGCACCCATGCCTGAGAGGAAGGGGAGAGGGTCAAGCCAGCCCATGGCTTTCAAGGCCCTACACAAACCCACATGGCAAAGCCCAAGACTTAGAACAGGGGCCCTGATGAGGCTGGTGGAAGGCCATGCTGCCAAACTCCAGAAGCCATGGAGAGGCCACGGATTTGTCCCCAGGCCCACAGGCAATGAGTGAACAGAGAAGAACCACAAACCCTGTAGTCACCCCATCCTTTGTGCCCTGGCCCTGGCCCGGGAAAGTCAGGCTGGGAAGGAGTCTCTGGGGCTTACCGTGCACTCTGGACCTTGTCAAATGGAGTATTATCCACCCAGTACCAGTCCCCTTCACTCCCAGTTTTGGTCAGTCCAATCCAGTAGAAAAGTCCACCTGCCATCTTGTACAGAAACTCCTGTAGGGAAGGAGAAGGAGTGAGACACCGCCACGACTCACAGCTGGAATGTTTGTCCCTCTGGGTGTCCTTCACCTGTCCTCCGTGACAGCACACACGGACCTCTCTCAAGCCCCTTCCCTATCCAGAGTCCGTCTTCCAAATTCTGATTCATCTTTGCCCCACAACTTATAGACTCAGGACTTAGGCCTTTTGGCCCCTCAGGAAGCAGATGCTGGAGCACAAGAAAAACTCAGCTGAACCCCAGAGCAGAGACCCCAGGAGAAGGGCCCAGATCATGACAACTAAACATAGTGAGCACTTAACATGCATCTGCTCAGCTTTTCTCTGAAGCAGGGACTATTCTCGTGTATGTTTCATGGGTGAGCAGGCTGAGTTGATGAAGTTAAGTAACCCACCCAGGGCTCTAGGTCTAGTTAGGGGCAGGATTGGGGCTCTTGACCTGACTCAAGAGCACACACTGTTACCTGCTCTAGCAGCCCACCTCCCAGATGAAGGGGCTCACTCAGTATTCTGCTGACCAGGTAGGAGACTTCCTGGGTTACGTTAATGTTATTAATGCCTTTGTTTTCTGGGCCCATGGAAAGATTGTACCTCCCAGCCCTCTCTGAAGCTGGGACTACAGCTTCATTTGCTTTGGCCAATGAAAGTGATAACAAAAGTGATATCTGTTATTTCCAGGCAGAAGCTTAAGAGCCAACATACAATTTGCCACGTTCTCTCTCCCTGCTTCAGCAATTGTGGAAACACACGCTGAGATGAAGTTTCTTTTGGCATTGGTCCTTGAGTAACCACAGTGAGCAGAACCCCTTGCAGGCCTTTGCTGGACAGGGAGTGTAATGGAGAAGTCATCCTCCACTGTTAGGTCACCGATATTCAGGGCCTTTTGTCACTGCAGCATACTCTTGCCCATCCTGCCTGATACAGCTGTTAATACACCCCCTTCCGAAGGCCTGTCAGAACAGCACTCACTCACCTGTTCACTCTCTGAAGCCACTGAGGTCAGCTGTGAATCCCTGGACATACAGAACTGCTGGGCACTGTACCAGGTCTTTTGGATTTGGGAAAAGTAATAAAAGTTCTCCTTGAAGTACTTCCAGCCTTGAGAAATCATCTGCAGAATGTCATCTGGAGAACAAAGGTGAAAGATGAACACTGGGGTTCCTGTTTCCTTTCGGTGCTGGCTACGGGTGGCTCTTGAGTGGGATCTCAGAGACAGCAGTGGATAGGGCTGGGCTCTGGAGTCCGGGGGTTCTTGTGTAAGGGCTCAGGGACACTGTCCCACCTGCTGAAGGTCTGGTTGAGAGTGGTAGAGTGTCCGGGCTCAGAGAGGGGAGAGTTAGAGACATTGATCAAGAATCTGGGACGCCTGGGTGGCTCAGTTGGTTGAGCGGCTGCCTTCGGCTCAGGTCATGATCCCGGCGTCCTGGGATCGAGTCCCACATCAGGCTCCTTGCTCGGCGGGGAGCCTGCTTCTCCCTCTGCCTCTGCCTACCACTCTGTCTGCCTGAGCTCATTCTGTCTCTAATAAATAAATAAATAAATAAATAAATAAATAAATTTTTAAAAACTCTATAAAAAAAAAGAATCTGTCTCTCCCCGAAGAGGGAAGCAATTCTCTTGACCATCACAAGGGGCTGAGCCCCTCAGCTTTGGGGAAGGAACTCAACAGAAAAATAGCTAGGTTTGGGCCAAGACAGAGACTCCCTAATGCCTTCATATTCTGTGCCTTGGTGTGAGAGCCCATGCTGGAGCCTAGTCCCTTCTTTCCAGCCCCTAAGTCCTCCAAGCCCACGGCTGAGCCCTTGCTTCTTAACTGTCCAACCACACCTGCCCAGCTCCTCTTCCCCTTCCTTCTGCACACACCAGCCTGACGGCCTCATCCCTGTGGCTGGCAAGGCCCCATGGGCCGCTGGTCAGCTTGCAATGTTCTTTTCTGAGTCACTTACTTTGCCGTCTGAGCAACTTGCTGATGTCCTCCAAATGGCTCTGGAGTCCCTGGACCTTTGCATTTAAAGAGCTGGCTTTACCCAGATCTCTTTTTAGTGCTGGAATCTGGGCATTTAAGTCATTGACCTCCTCCCATCTTCTTGTTAGCATCTGGATCTGGGCAGCAGCGTCCCTCACACCAGCTTCCAACTTCCTGATCTGAGAACGCACATGAGCCAGGCTGGCATTTACCATCCGGACCTGAAGGCTGGTTGCCGCCACGCCGCCTCTGTTCCTCTTAATCTCAGAACCCAGAGTGCTGATGTTGTCTACACTGCCTTTTAGCAACTGGGCATTGGTCTTTACATCTGATATTGTGCGCATAAACCAGGGATCTGGATTTGAGAAAATCAAGAGGTCAGCCGAGGGGATTCCCAGGGCCTGGGAGTGTTGTCAGGGTGACAGAAGGAGGGGAAAGGAGGAGAGAGGCTCAAGCTCCCAAAGACCTGTTGCTCTCCTCCATTCTTTGTGACATATTCATTCAACACACATGCGATGGGCACCTAGCACTGGCCAGAAACTCTTGCAGATGAAGATAATGCAAAGACTAATAAAGTACAGACCAGTGGAGGACCTCACAGGCAAGCTGAAGTGGGGATTAGCACCCAGTTCTAAATTTTCTCTGTGTGTTCAGGGCACAAAGGATGCCCTAGTTACCCCCTTGCTGCATCCCCAGGGGCTCCATCACTTGCTTCCCAGCTCTCTCCTTTTGGAGGCCCCTGCAGTGGCATCAGCTATGGCAGCACCCATCCCACATCTGCCCACAGGCCCCTTGTGGCCAGGATGGGAGCCAACCATACAGACTTCCGACCTGAAAATGACTTCTCCAGAGAATATGGAAAGAAGGAATTATGAAACCATTTCTCCCCTTCCCTCGTCCCATCCACTGTCACACTCTGCTCAGGTCACAGGCTTGGGTGCCAGGTAGGAGACTAACAACAAGCCAAGAGGAAACTCTGCTCAGAGGCTCCATGTCTGAGACCAAATATGTCCCAAAGCCTTGAAGGGAGAAGACAGACATTCCCGCCCCCTGCTTTCTGGAGACCTGGTGGGAGGGAGAAGGCTCTGCTAGCGGAGAACAGGAGGGGCTGGACAAAGCAGAAGAGGAGGAAAGATAAGTCACACATCTGGTGAACAAGGAGGAAGTCTCCTTTGATGGGACCTCGGCAGGGATGGGAAGAGGAACGAAGAGAACATGAAGGGGTCCTGATAAGGATGGTGAACCACGAGATCTGTCCGCTCATTGGCAGCTTCTCCAACTAGTCGGCTGGGGCTGAGGATACAGTTGGAAGTCCTTCTTTTGTGGGGTCAGGAAACATTCTGCTCACTGCTAGCAGCTGCCCACAAGGCTCCAAATAAAAGGGACACAGTTTCAGGGGTGGAGATGACATGGGATGAAGAAATGGGTGAATGTTTCCTGGGGACAAAAGAGCACATCCTTGAGCCCAAGCATGCAAGTGCTGATCCCAATCAGGAAAATCTCCCCAGAATTGGGAAGGAGAGAGCAGCAGCTCATCTTCCTGGGGACAGGGGACCCCGTGGCTATATCTAGAAAGAGGAGAAATGAGACAACTGGAAAAGCCAGAGGTGGGAGACACAATTGGACAGCAGGAAGGACAGGGTCTGCGTGTTTAAGTAGCTGACGGTGGAGAAGAACCAAGCTGGGACGATAAAATCCGAGGACTTACAGAGAGTGGCCTGCAGCAGGATGGAGGCAGCAAGGCCCAGCATCAGGGTGATGACTGCAGCCCGGACCATGAGAGGCTTCCTCAGAACCAGGCATGGGCCCGTCTTGGGAGGAGGCTCTGTCAGAAGAAGAAGAGAACGTTTGTTGAAGAACCTGCCAACAGCAGAACATACCACAGCATGCAGATTCTGAGCAGAGGCTGGTGCTTGCCTCGGGGCCAGAGGGAGATGTTCTGCTTATCCACAGTGAAGTGCACATCTGGGACCTCACTCTCAGCAGCCTTCATCCCACACGCTCACCCCTGCAGCACAGGTGCCTCCAGCCGGCTGGTTCCCCAATGACTTTTTATCCAGAAAAAAACGGGAAGTGAGTACCAGAGGAGGGGGTCTTATCATCCCAAAGTTCCCCATTCCTGGTTTAGACACCTTGTCTGGCCTCAGGCTCTCTGCAAAGTTCCGAGCTCTCAGGAAGAGGCCGTTTGTCTTCTCCACGGGCCTGTTACACAGACATTTTAACCCTACTGCCCCAGCGCTACTCCAGTTCTCTTATAAGACTTCTCTCAACCCTTACCCATCCACACATGCATTCATACCATAAATACACATTGAGGGCCTCCTGGGTACCAGGCACTGTACGAGGACTGGGCCACAAAGATGACTAACTCATAGTCTGTACTCCAGCAGCCCACAATCTGGTAGGAAAGACAGACCAGAGCAAATTGATTACAATAGAGTGTGATGGGCATTTGCACTATTCAAGCAAGTACAGAGATGGAATAATGGTATAAAGTTCCAGGGAGAAGGATTAGCATATTCAAAAGTAAGGGGCATAAGACAGCATGGAGGGCCATTTGGTGGTGTCGGAATGTAAAGTGTGTGACAGGAGTGGAAGGGCACGGGGCTAGAGAGACAACTGGGGTCATAATAAGCTTGAACTTTGACTTACGGATGACATGGAGCCAGTGAAGGCCTTCAGGCAGGAGAGAGACAAAGACAGGGCCACTGAAGAAGGTTCACTCTGATAGTGGTGAGGAACAGCGAACAGGATGTGGGAAGCCTGGAAGCAAGGAGACCAATAGGGAGACCACTGGAATCATAGACTTGCTGTTATTAAGGCATCCCAGATGATACAGCATCACTTTATAAAGTGGGGCTTGGAGATGCAACATGTAAGTATAAGATGGGGGTTCTCCTCCATGCTTCCTGCACTTGTGAGCTTCTCAAAGTGGGGAGACTCAGCCCCATCAGGCCAGGAACCGCACCTTCATATATGGGAGAAGCTCAGGGCAGAGGAGCTGATGCGGGGCTCAGTGAAGGACTAAGTTCTCTCCTGGGAAGCTTCTCATGCTTTGAAGAAGTCTGCCACAGCTGAGAAACCTGGCACATAACAGACTCTAAACCAATATTACTTGGAAGAGAGGAAAGAGAAGATGGAAGAGTGAAGAGGAGAGAGGGAGAGAAGGAGAAAAGGAAGGGATGAGGTCCAGATTACATGGGTGGATGGTTGGCTGGCTGGCTGAACAGATGGGAGATGAGCAGATGGAAGAATTGGTGGCTGATCATTTCTCAACCCTGAAACCTATAGTCTGTGGGTCGGGATCTGTCTTCCAGAAGCTACTGCTTCTTTCTATCAGCTCCCATTCTTTCCACAGCAAAGACACGAGACAACTGTGATTTATGCCTTACCCCAAAATGCATGACACTTCTGGCCACAGGACCAGAAAGTTGGCCCAGCCTTACTGAATCTGAGCCAATGGATCTGGATGACAGGGTGGTGTCAGGGACAAGGGCTGGAAATAAATGAGGGAGGCCAAGGAAATAGCCACCCACCCCTGCAGAGGCTTCTGCTGCTTTGATACCTAGAAAGATCCTACCTCCCTACTCATCCCGCTATACTTACAGGCCCCTTACTGCTCTCTCCAAGCAGACTGGGCCTCACACTGGAGTTGTTCCTCTCATGGGATGAGGACTGATGCCCAGCTACAATCCTTTTCCCACATAGTGGAAAAGAAACTGGGCCACAGGAGTGGTGTCCCTTTCACCCTATCTTATCTCTTCCCTACCCACTTTCTGTCTGTAGCTTCCAGGACTGCTACCTCTTCTAAATTTTGACGTTGGCTCATCACCCAAACTGAAGGCCTCACCCTAACTGACTGCTTGTCTCTGAATGCTTATGACTATACCCACTCTCTTCAGTCTGCTCATTTGGTTGAACTTTGGTTCTACCAGTGTTTAGAAAGGGTTAGAATGTTCTGCTTCTGGGCTTTCATGGTTGGTACCCAGTCAAACTCTAGAGTCGTCTCAGATCTTCTGCTCCTGGCTCCTGGCCCGACATCCATAACCTCTCATAGTCCAGGGCCTGGGGTAGAGAAGAAGCCAAGTTACTCAAGGCTCTGGTAGAAGAGGCTTTGGGGGTGGGCCCTGGTCCCCTCCTGAGGCATGGGAGGGACAAAAGCCACCACACAATATGACCTGGAGTGTGTGGCCTCTTCCCTGTCAAAGAGCTGACTTTTCCCAGACCTCTGCTGGTTTGTAGCATGAAATGCCCCTATGCCCTCTCACTGGTCCCAGGAGAGGATCCAAAGGCCTCACCAGGATGGAGCCGACTGCATAAGAAGGCCTGGTCTAGGGCGCCTGAGTGGCTCAGTGGGTTAAACCACTGCCTTCAGCTTGGGTCATGGTCTCAGGGTCCTGGGATCGAGCCCCACATCAGGCTCTCTGCTCAGCAAGGAGCCTGCTTCTCTCTCTCTCTCTGCCTGCCTCTCTGCCTACTTGTAATCTTTCCCAGTCAAATAAATAAATAAAATATTTAAAAAACAAAACAATAAAAACAAAAAAGAAGGCCTGGGCTTGGGTGGCATCTACTCTGAGTAATGGAAACGGGCGCCTCACATAGATATCCAGCTTGAGGAAGCTAAGCAAGAAGCTACCCAAATCCTGGGCTGTGGGCTCACTGGGGTTTTAGAGATGGTGGATGTAAAAGTCCCAGCCATGAGGAGTTTCATTTCCCACTTGGCAGGGAAGGAGTGAGTCACGAGCTCTTTTCCTATGGCCGTGCTCATCTGTCCGCAGATACTGACTGAGCTCATCTCCTGTGCATCTCTCTGGGGGCCTTTCTGGCCCCTGAACTGAGAGCCTGGGAAGGAAAAAGACAGAGAAGGAGGCAGGCGCCTCAACCATACTTTCCTGTCAGGAAAATGGGAGGTTCTCCTGGACCTCAGGCAAGCCCAGCTCTTCCAAACAGAGGAGGAACTTTAGGCCAGACTTAGAGTGACCAGAAATCACTGCTGTGATAACAGGAAGGGAAGTTCATGCTCATCTCTCTGTTTTCCCACTCGCTGTGCCCCTGGGGCTCTAAGACTTTCTTTGGAGAAGGGTGGTGGAAGGAAACAGTTTGGCCACTTTTCCCCTTCTCTGGTCAGGACTCTCTGCTTGGGGTAGACCATGGACACAATCAGTGGGAGTGGAGAAGAGATGTGGGTTGCTTGAAATACCCCAGCAGGACCAAGAGTCATCACCAAGGAGAGGAATCCAGGTCCCTCCAGTCAAGGCACAGAGGAAACTAGAGTGGACAACACACTGGGAGAGGGGTGGGGAAAAGAAGGGGAGCACAGAGAGGGGAGAATGGCTATGATGTGAGAAAGAAGACACTGTGACAGCTGGTCAGGCTTGTTCATAGCATCAGAGAGGACCCTTGTGTATCATGGGATGCCAGGTTTGACCAACAGACCCCAGATAATCAAGGCTCCTAGACTACCCTCTGGGTATGTGCTCTGGCAACAGGAGCAAGGGCAGAGAAACCAACAGGAAAGCTGTGCCAGGTGGGACCACTCATCCTTACATTCCTCTGGGACACCCACTGTGCACCAGGTGTGAGGAGAAAGACAGCCAGAGACCCTGCCTACAGAAATAGTGTTCCTTTTGTTGAAAACATGTGCATCTCCCAAGACTCTCCCAAGATTGAAAAGGACCAAGGACCCTGCAGGGGGCCTCTCCAGGTCTTCCTTGACCTTGGGAATAGGTTCCTCCTTTTTGGAACATTAGGTAGGGGCAGGTTTCTCTGGGACAATGACCATGGGCCAGACGTCAGTGAATACATCATTACGTCTGGCGACACCATGGGCAGGGTGGTGTGGATATGAGCGAGGAGCCTGGCTCTGTGGAAGGATGGCTGTGTTTCAGGCAGAGGAAGCTGCTTTGAACCATCCAAGCCAAAGAGTTCTTGTATAATCATCACTTTGTCCTTGAGCACAGGGATCCTGCTTGGCAACTGGAGTCAGTTTCCCAATGCCCAGAGTGAGTGAAACCCAGCCAGTGTCCAGTTCTGTCTTGATGCGACTTCCATGACGCATGTGCTACGCAAATCTGCACCCAAACTCACAAAAGAGAACAGGACCTTCGAAAACCCCAAATCCCACAACATCTCCAATGCCACAACAGGGCTTTCTGGCCACTGCAAACAAAAGCTACTAAACCAATAAGTTTTAAAATCCCAATATATACCTATGCTCTAACAAATCATAACACCATTCACTTCATGCCCTGATGCTGTGTATAGTTCCCTCCAACTTTCTTCTTCAACTTTAGCAATAGGTTTCTCTTTCTAAATATTTCAGTTTTGCTCCTTTTCA
>RCUC01100551.1:0-11116 GCA_003697995.1 Taxidea taxus jeffersonii | reverse complement strand
GGGCTCCTCGTTCCGGGAGTGCCGCTATTGGACCAGTCGGTTTCGGGGGCCCCTGGCAGAGGCCCGAGGCGGCCCTGGAACCGGGGGACGCGGTGGTTTGTGCGCGGAGGAGAGAGAGGCCGCAGCCCATCTGGCCTCTCTGCAGAGTTGAAGACGCGTCTGAAGAACCCAAATGCCAGCACGCGCGGCAACGAGGCACGTACCTTCTTGGGGGACACTCGGAGACACAAAGTGCACACGGCACGCAGTTCACCGCACGGGGAGGAATCCCGGGGTCCACGTGGATTGAGGGGCGGGACAAGAGTATATGACACCACTCATGTAAATAAATCTGATTTCCACGGTCCTAGCATGGGGCCCGGCGGACCTTTTCATGAGGGGTAGAATGTGACAGCTTTCGTCCCCACGTCTGCTAGTGCAAACCGAGGCACAGGTGTGTGCCCAGAGCTGGCCCACTGTCGCTGTCGCTGCCCCACTGGAGACACCGCCACCCAGATCAGGAGATGGACCGCCCTCCACCTGGCCCCAGGGTCCGCTCCCAGTCACTTCTCCACGTTTCTCCCCAAAGCGAGCACCACTCGACCTCCCCTGGCTCGCCCCAAGCGGCCTCTTTCTGAACTTGATGTACACAGAGTCCCAGGTGTGGCCTCTGTGTGCCTGGACCCCTGTGCTCAGCGTTGTTTGTGACATAAACCCACGACCCGCGGAGCCGTAACCTGCTGCCCTTCCTGCTGCCCGGCATCCTGTCTTTTCTAGATCACAGCTTGGCATCTGCAGCCAGTGGACATCTGGAGGGCGTCCCCCCGGGGCTGCAGCTGGCAGTGCTGCTTGGACGCTGCCGTTCGCGCCTTCTGGGGCACCGTGGGCCGGTGTGCTCACCGACACGGGGGAGTGTATGAAAAACCTTTCCAAGTCCTACGCACATTTTAATTATCGGGCTGCCTTTGGCTCTTGCCGGTTTGTGGACGATCTGTATACATTCTGGATATGAGTCCGTTACTTGCTACGTCTGCTTTCAGTCCACGGTTTGCCTTTGTACTTTTTTGCCCTATGGTCGGTGTTTGCATATTCTGTTTAGGAAATATGGGCCTGCCTCGGATGCATGCGGATTTTCTCCTGTGTTACCTTCCGGGAGTTTTGTTGTTTTACCTGTCACATTTAGAGCTTGCACCATCCTAGGAATGGATGCTTACGGGTGCTGTGATGTGGAGGTCCGGGTCTCTTCTCTGTATCCGGTCGACCCAGCACGATTTCTCCAAAAGGCGATATTCCCCCTGCTGCCCTGCAACTTGGCGTTGGACCTACACCAAGTGACCATTCATGTATCTGTCTCGTGGGTCCGTTTGTCTGGCCTTGTGCCAGTGTCACAGCCCCTGACTTACTGGGGCTTCATAATAAACGTTGGGGTCTGGTGGGGCAGGTCTTTTCCTTTGTTCTCCTGTAAGATTGTCTTGGCTATTCCTGATCCTGGCCTGTTTCCATGTACGCTTTAAATCTGGCTTGTCACCTGCGCGCCTGGGGGGCTCAGTCGGTTGGGCGCCCGGTCTTGATTTTAGCTCAGGCCATGATCTCAGGGTGGTGGGCTGGAGCCCTGCCCCAGGTCTGCACTCAGCTTGGAGTCTTGTCCCTTTCCCTCCGCCAGCTTGTGCTCTCTCGTTCTCAAATAAATAAATAAAATCTAAAAAAAACCTGGCTTGTCACCTTCCACCAATAAAAGCCTGTTGCAAATAAAAAATTAATATTGAATCCATGATTAATTCAGAGACACTTTACGATGCTGTATTTTCACACTAACGTGGCATAATCCTGTTTCTTTAGGTTCCGTGTGATCTTTGCAAAGCAGGGTCTTGTAGCCTTCTGTGAGAGGTAGTGTACATTTTAGACTTACTCTTAGGTATTTGATATTTTTAATGTCACTGGTGTCATCTCACTTTTGGTTGTTTTAGTATCTAACTGCTCCTTATCTGAGTGACCCCGGCCCACATGTGGGGGCTCTTCCCTCCCACTGCCCAACCACCATAGAAACCCAGACCCATCTCCTTCCCAAGCCCCTTCAAGCCATTTTCAGACAGCTGAGCCAGGACTTCTCTCTCTGCAGAGCCTCATTATGGGAGTCGTAAACCTTCTCATATTCTCGTGGGTGTGTGTGTAGGTGGTGATCAGTATGGACAACTGAGCAAGAGTTTACGTGGGGTGGGGTGATCCGTCTCGTTTCTAACTGTGTGCTGACCACAATGCAAGCGTACAGGAATGCGATCAATTTTCATATACCGACCTTGTATCCAGACACCATACTGAATTTATTTGATCATTAAAGTAGTTTTTTTCCTGTGGATTCTTAGAGATTTTTAAAAAAAAGATTTCATTTATTTATTGGACAGACAGATCACAAGTAGACAGAGAGGCAGAGAGAGAGAGAGAGGAGGAAGCAGGCTCCCCGCCGAGCAGAGAGCCCAATGTGGGGCTCGATCCCAGGACCCTGAGACCATGACCTGAGCTGAAGGTAGAGGCTTCACCCACTGAGCCACCCAGGCGCCCCCTTAGAGATGTTTTATACATTAAGTCATGTTGTCTGCAAATAATGGAAGTTTTATTTCCTCCTTTCCAATGAAATGCATTTTTTTTTCTTGCCATATTACACTGGCTAGGATCTCCAGTGCAAGGCAGGAGGAACAGATGTCTTTGTTTCATTTCTAATCTCGGGGGAAAACTTTCAATGCTTCCCCAGTGCTTCCCCAATATATGACCTAAGCTTTTTGCTCTCTGTCAGACTAACAAAGTCCCTTCTATTATTCTCTGAGAATTTTTTTCCTTATCATAATTTTTTCCCTGTATTCTAGTATCTTCATAAATTGATTTCTAGCTTAACTCCATGGACCAGTGCTCACTCTGTACTTGCAAGAAACCGGGATTCAATGTCTCCTCATCTTTTCTGTCTTTGTTAGCCTCATCCTGGCCCTGCCTCGATACTTGTGAAGTCTCTTTTCTCTCTGAATGTGATAAATGTTGGTTAATATTCCTTATGTACTTGAAAAGAATGTGTACCATGTGGTTCTTGGTATGGTGGTGCATATCTGTAAGCCAGACCTCATTTTAATTACATTTTCAGACTCATATATTCTTAATGAATTTCTGCCTGTTGGTTCTATCAGTTTCAGGCTGAGGTAGGGAAAAAATTTCTCATTATCATTAAAATTTTGTTCATTTCTCCCTTATATCTGTCAATGTTCCCTTATATGTTTTGAAGTTATATTATTAGATGCATATAAATGTAAAATTATTGTATTTTTCTGAAAGGGGAACCATTTTACCTTCACTGACTGTCTCCTTGATTTCTGGCACAGCTTCTTCCCTCAGGAGCTGCATTGTTTGATATTACTATATCAGAACTTGAATTTCCTTTTGGCTAGTTTTATAAGTCACAGATTTTTTCTATCCCCCCCCTTTTAAAAAAGATTTAACTTATTTATTTGGCAGACAGAGATCACAAGTAGGCAGAGAGGCAGGCAGAGAGAGAGGAGGTAGCAGGCTTCCCGCTAAGCGGAGAGCCCGACGTGGGGCTCGATCCCAGGACCCCAAGATCATGACCAGAGCCGAAGGCAGAGGCTTCACCCCCTGAGCCACCCAGGTGCCCCTTTTCCATCCTTTTTGTTTCAATTTTTGCACGTTTTTATAGTTAAAGTGTCACAAGCAGCATGTAGCTGTTTTTTTTTTTTAAATACAGTATGACATTCTTTATCTTTTAATTGGAACACTTAGTACTTTTACGTATAATTTCTTATATTTTGGGGTTTAAATTCTACCACATGACTACGTGGTTTTTCTATGGAGCACATCTGTTTTTCTCTTTTCTTTTCATTTTCTGTTGTTTCCTTCTTCTCCCTCTCTATTACTTTGTTAGATATAGATGTTTTCTTCTCCTTTTAGTCTTTACCCTAAAGATTAAAACACGCAGGCTTGATTTGTTAAATCTGCCACAGTTGAGTACTTCTCACTCCTAAGACCATGGAAACATCTTAGAATAAACATCTTATTCCATTTATCCCCTCTTGCGTTTTGTGTTTTTGCTGTGATACATGTTAATCCTACCATATATACAAAGCCCTATAAAATGATATTGTGGTTTTATACAGTCAATATTCATTTATATTTATTCACCTGGTTATCTTTTCTCTGCATTTAATCATCTCTGTACTTAATTTCATTTCTTCAGTTCGGATCAATTTTCTTTCTGCTTGAGAACTCTTTGTAATATTTATGTGTGTGTGTGATGGTGTGTCTGTGACGGTGTGTGATTGTGTGTGTGATGTGTCAGTTTTCTCAGTTTTTATTTGTCTGCACATTTTTTTTGGCTTTCATTAGAAACAACTTTGTTAAGCTTTATTTACACACTATTAAATTCACGGTGTGACTGGGCTTTTGTATATCTGCAGAGTTATACAACCACCACCGCCGCCACAATCTAATTTCAGAATATTTCCATCCCCCAAAAAAGAGACCTCCCACCTGTTTAAAGCCCCTCCTCATTTCCCACCAAAGCCTTAGGCAACTACTGATCTACGTTGTGTCTCTACACATTTGATGGTTTCGACGTTTTGTGCAATGACATGTGTTCTTTTGTACCGGGCTCTTTTCAGTACGGTTTTTGAGGTTTATCCATTTTGTAACATGAACTGGCACTTTTATGGCTTAATATTCCACTGTCTAGAGAGGCCACATTTATTCATTGTTCAGCAATTGATGGACATTTGGGTTGTCCTTTCTTTTTGGCTTTTGGGTACAAAGCTGCTGTAAACAGTTGTGTATAAATTCTTCCGTGGACAAATGTTTTCATTTCTCTCAGGAGTATACCTAGGAGTGGGATTTTTTGGTCATGTACACGATCTGTGTTTCACATTTTGAGGAACCACTGGTCTTTATGTTTGAAGTTTTCCCCTTGTGCCAGAATTCGACGTCGACTGTTCCTTTATTCCAACCCATGAGATAGAACACCTCGATGCCTTGGCCTCTGTCATGTCTGTGGAGAAATGCACTGTCCGTATTACTGCTCTTTTGAAGACTTTTTTTTTTTCAGTTCTGAAATTTCCATTGATTATTTTCCATAGATTTCAAATTTCTGGCGAAACTTGCTATTTTCTGAAACAGGCCTTCGTTTAGCCTTTCCTGAGAACGCTGATATCTGGATCGTCTGTGGGTCTGTTTCCATGGTCTATGCGTATTTTTCCTCTTTTGGGTGGCACGAACTGGGGCTTACGGGAGCAGAATCTTCGGGAGATCAGAGGCCCCACGTCAGGGTGTCGGCAGGGCGCATCTCTCCGGAGGCTCTGGGGGGATTTCACTCCTTGCCTCCTTCAGCTTTCTTTGGTTTGTGGCCACATGTCTCCGATCTCTTTCCGTGGTCATGTCCACGCCTCACCGTCTTGCGCATCTCAAATCTATACACCGGTTTTCATTCTGTGTCGGGGGGTTGGTCTGCGGAAGCTACAGGGGAAGGTGGGACGTACTGTGATACACGGTAACAGTCTAGCAAAATAAACATGTATTTAATGCTGAGTATGAAATAGTCACTTCTCTACAAAATTGAGCTGTAGTACAAACAATGCAAGTGGTAAAGGTCGATCTTCTCCCGTATCTTCAGCTGTCGGAGGACTAAGCTGGCGAGTCCTTGGTGTGTCTCACGAACGCGGCGACCACCCGAGGCAGCACATGGAGAGACACGCTGAGAGCCTCGGCGCGGAAGGGGAGTTGGGAACGGCTTCACCTGCCTCTTTCGAATGTCACACCGCGGGGTCTGGATGCCATGGCCTCTCCCGCATGACCCACCGGGCTTCCGCCTCCCAGCCCTGAGCGGGCAGTGACAACGGTCCTGCTTCTCAGGGCGCTTGTGGGGGTGGAGTGTATGCAAGACCTTTGTAGAACAGGGTCTCTGCACTGGGGACGCACCTCTGAAAGCTAGCCGCGGTGTCGGCAAGAGTCTAGGTCCTCGTTTGTCTGCAAATCCAGAACTTTCCTTCAGAACCGCCAAGTGCAGCTATCAATCCTGATGACCGGCAGCCTGAAGATGAATTTCTGATTTCGTGGAAATAAAGACAGAAACCTCGTAAGGCCCTGAGGTGTGCCTCCGTCCAGGCCGTGCTGGGCAAACACCAGCAATAACCCCCTGCGCCCGGCTGTAGTCCACGCCACCAGCTCTTGCCGAACTGCCCCCCGCTGACCACCCTCCCCACCTCCCCCTCCGCACCTGCTCCACTAATGACTTCACCTCTCACTTATCATTCTACCTTAGCAATAGTTTCGCCCTCATGAGAGCTTTAAGGTCTAGACATAGACTTAATCAGGGCCCGTTGGGAGTTTGTATCACGGAGAACAGAGCTGAAACCGAATCCCTGGAGAGGGTCCCACGTGGGGCTTGGTTTTCGCTCACACAGGCCGGTTTCTCTCTTTTCAGCCTGAGCTGACGATACCCAGATTCTCCACCACGATGCTTTCAGAAACGCCGGGAGAGGGGAGTGGCATCTAGGGTCTAATCTCAGGGCTGGTTGGGAAGAATCCCTTAATATTTCTTTCTTTTTTTTTATGTAATGAGTTTAGGTATCATTCTGGACTAGCTGGCTATCGAAGATGAACAAAATAAGCCCTAAACTTTCATGGCTTACCACAGGCGAGGTTTGTTTCTCGTTCATGTCTTAGTCTTATGAGGTCTAGGGGGGTAAGGGGGCCCCTTAATGGGTGTCCCCAGCGGGTGTCTCAGGGACCCAGGCTGCTTGCTTCTGCAACACATGACCCAGGCACATGGCTTCCAGGCACCGTCCAGAGAAGGGCAGCAGAGATGTCACTGGCTCTCAACGACCTCATATCTCTTGGGTTTCTATTGACCCAGTCATGTGACCAGCTTGGCACATGGGCTGGGAGACGGGGGTCCCAGGATGGGAGGTTTAGTGGTGGTTTCTGCCACTTTTTGCTTTGGGCTTTTTAACACGGAAAGGGATGCTCAGCTACAATGATATAAATAGGCAGAGGAGGCAAGAGAGTGTGTTTCCAGGTTCCAGGAAGAAAGGGAAAAACCATAATCATCAACTGAACTGTGGCCTCTGCCCCACACTCCTGTGTTGGAGTCCTGACCCCCAGCACCTCTATATGGGGCTGTATTTGGGGTCATTAAGTTAATTGGTCATTTGGGGTCATAACTTAATGACAAGGGGTCATTAAGTTAAAATGAGGTGGTCAGGGTGGGTCATAATCCAACAGGACAGGCGTCCTTGTGAGCAAAAGGGATTGGTGGGGCGCTTGGGTGGCTCTGATGGTTGAGCATCTGACTCTTGATCTCAGCTCAGGTCATGATCTCAGGGTCGTGAGATTAAACCTTGCATCGGGCTCTGTGCTGGGCGGAGAGCCTGCTTGGTATTCTCTCTCCTTTTCCCTCTGCCCCCCACCTGCTTCGCCCCCACCATGTGCTCAGTCTCTCTCTCTCTCAAAAGAAAAAAAAAAGGAGATGCGATCGGGACACAGGCACATACAGAGAGATAATGGTGTGAGGACACAGAGAGGGGACAAGTGTCCACAGGCCAAGGAGAGAGGCCTCAGGAGAGACCAGCCCTGCCCACACCTGGATCTTGGACGTCCAGCCTCCCGAGTGTGAGAGAAATGTCTGTTGTTTAAGCCTCCCCATCCGGGTACCCGGCCATGAGGCCTTAGCAGACTCGCAACACGCGTCAGGAACACGGTCCAGCTGTCAGAGCACATGATCTCAGCGGCAGCACTTTATGGAATACATGTCATGCTTTTCGTCTGTTCTAGAACTGAAAAAAAAAAGCCCCAGACATTGTTCATTACGAAAGAGATCTTAAACACAGGAAACCCGGGAGCCCACTGGTGGGACGCCTGGGCCCCTCTATCTCCTGCCTGGAGCCTCCACAGCCTTGCACAGGACTGGGCGTCCCCAAAACTTGGTTCATCGCGCCTTTGTGACGGTTTCATTCTTAAACTCAGGAAGCAGGCAAGTGGTCGCAGGCCCTATGTTTCCCTGGGGCAGAGCCTTGGCGCCAACTTGCTGCTGTGGTCTTACCTCCCCCAGATGCGCGGGTCCCCTCCTGGGACACCTGCCTGGGCGAGGCTTGGCTTCTTCAGGACAAGGCTCACGGCTTCTGCAGAACAGTAGCCTTGTAGGCACACAGTGGGGTACGCGTAACCCAGAAACTTCATTGTTAACTTAGGGGGAGCTATGTTTGGGAACTCCGTAATCCTCCGTTTCAAATGCTGTGGGGTCCAAGGTGCTGTCCCCGTCCCCCTTCGATGCTGCCCTTTGCCCCATGTGTCTGGTGCGGAGGAGGGGTCTCTCCATCGGAGCAGGCCCCCACCCCGTCTGCCTGGCTGTGGTCTTGAATGCTTGGTGTCGGGCCCCATGGTCTGACACGGACGGGCGCGGAGTGCCATGTCAGCCTCATTTCTGCAGCTGCCTACCCGGTCCCACTAGAAAGTCTCCTCTGAGCACTGGCGGGGGTTCCCAGAGAAAAGTCTCGACAGGGCCGAGTGTTGAGAGGAGGACGGAGACGCAGAGGAGGCAGCCGGGCTGCCCAGCTTCTCTGAGGAAGACGCCCACGGTCGTGCCTAGACTTCCGCACTCTTCTGTATCCCGAGGGTCCCGGGCTTCCAGGTGACCTGCGCCTTCAGACTCCCGCCCTCTCTTGGTGCACAGGGACAGAAGACAGTGGTTTCTTCGCGTCTCTTTCAGTTCACAAATTTTAGATCACGAGGCGTAGCTTGCATCTGCTAGAACGGGTCCGTCAGGATGCATTTTATTAGGGTGGCTGTTCTAGAACGAAGCACAGCAAGTGCTGGCGGGGGTGTGGAGAAGCTGGACGGCTCGTGCGCTTGCGGCGGCGGGAACGGAGAAGAGAGCGGTCGGGGCGCCGGGACAGCATCGCGCCTCCTCCGAAGACATTAGAGGCGGGATTGCCACGTGGAGCAGCACATCCACGTCTGGGTGAACGAACACTCAGCGGCTCGAAAGCAGGCCCTGGGACAGATACTTGCACACCCGCGTTCACAGCAGCGTGGCCCGCGGGAGTCAGAACGCGGGAACAACAGACGCGCTCGCTGAGGACGAGGGTCCGAGCCAGCTGGGGGCTTCCCGGGCGACGGCTGCTGCTCATCCCTCAGCGGGAGCGAAGTCCGGACGCAGGCCACAGCGTGGGTGAACCTTGAGGACATCACACTGAGTGAAACCAACCAGTCACAAGAAGACAAGTCCGGTAGGATTCTACTCTCACGAGGTCCCTGGAGTCATCAGATTCATGGAAACAGACAGTAGAAGAGGGGGCGCCACGGGCTGGGGGAGGAGAATGGACTGTTTAACAGGGACAGAGTTTCCATTTGGGGAGGTGGAAAGTTCCGGAGATGGACTGCGGGGGTTTTGCCTAAGTTGTATGTGCTTAATGCCACTGAGTTGTACACCTAAAATGCTTTAAAGAGTAGATTTTCAGTTGTGTATATTTTAGTGCAATTAGAAAATGTACCCAGTTAGGGGCGCCTGGGCCTCAGTCAGTTAAGCTTCCAACTCTGGGTTTCAGCTCAGGTCATGATCTCAGGGTTTTGGGATCGAGCCCCACATTGGGCTCTGCGCTCGGCCAGGAATCTGTTTGAGATTCTCCCTCTTCCTGTCCCCCACCGCTGCTGACACACATGCACACGTTCTCTCTCTCAAAATAAACAAGCAAATCTTAAAAAAGAAAAAAAGAAAATGTACCCAGTCGAAGTGTCCAGTTAGATGAGTTTTGACAAATGTATAACCATATGACCATCTGGCCGGGTCACGTTAGAGCACAGCGACTCCGAAAGTTCTCTCCTGTCCTTTGCAGACAGCGTCCCTCAGCCTCCAAGGCAATCAAGGATCTAAATCCTATCACCATCGGTGAGTGTAGTACAGTCACGTCCTTTTCCATCGGGCTTCTTTCCCTCGGCCTATTAACTTTGTGATCCATGTTGGCCCTTTGCACTGCGGGCTAGTCCGGGGGCTGAATGTGTCCATGCATCATATCCAGTGCGAGCCCATTGTAGACATTACTACATTGTATCCACCCCACATACCCACTGTGAACATTAATACATTATATCCGTTGCAGTTGACCCTTGAACCAGGCAGGGGTTGGGGCACGTACCCCCTGCACGGCTGGAGATCTGTATATGCCTTTGGCTCCCCACAAAACTCAAGTTAACAGCCCACTGTTGCCAGAAGCCTGACCGGTAACATGGTCAGCACGTGCTGTCTATGCAGTGCGCGTTATATACTGTAATCTTACAACAAAGTAAGCTAGAGGAAAGAGTGTTACTGAGAAAATCACAAGGAAGAGAAAGTACATTCTAGGACTGCACTGTATTTACAGAAAAAAACCCGCATTTAAGTGGATCCGCACAGTTCATAGCCCTGTGGTTCAGGCTCGGCCGCACACGGGCGGAGCGCGGGGGGCGCTGATTCGTGCCCCCGGGGAGGGGCTTCTGGGCAGCTTGCTCTGTGGGGTTACAGGACCTCAGTTGCTCGGGACGCTCACTGACATGTCTCTGGGTGGACGCCTGTTTTCGTTTCTCGGGTGGACACCTGCAAGTGGAATGGTGGGGTCTATGGTATGTTTAGGTTTAACTTTAAAGGAAACCACTGAGCATTTTCCAGAATGGCTGCGCCCGGCCACACTGAACTGCAGACGCTCCTCACCCTCGCCGGCAGCCGGCATCCTCAGCCTCTTTCTCTTCAGTCGTCCTGATGTTACGTTGTGTCCCTTTATTTTGTGCTTCTGCTTTTGAGCAGGATCTCTGTGGCTTGCTGCTCTTCCTCATGTGGCCTCCTCGCCACCCACCCTGCTCCCTCCTGCCCCTCCAGGCCGGGGAGGCTCTGGGCTGAGGCCGGGTGGCGCCCGCTCCACGCCGAAGGCCTGGGCGCTGAGACGCAGCCTGAGCTGGGGGTCTGGTCCGGCTGCTGGGGGCTCACTCCCGGCTGGGGGCTGGACTCCCACTCCTTCCTGAGGGGCTGCCCGGAAGGAGGCAGGGAGGATGCTGAGTCCAAATTCAGCAAAGGTCTCTGACAGACGTCGGAGGAGGGGAGTCACTTCTTTGGGACAACACA
>RCUC01100550.1:0-20311 GCA_003697995.1 Taxidea taxus jeffersonii | reverse complement strand
TAATTCAATATTCAGTATCTTGTCTCCAACTTATTTCCACCACTCAAACAGACCCTATGGTCCTGTCATACCATGCTACTTCATAGTTCCTAAAAATGGATACTGTAATTTTCTGCATTCTTTTTTCAAACTGTTCTTTCTGCCCAAAATGGTACTCCACTCCCCCAATGTATCTGCATCTATCCGAATGCTCCATGAAAGCACAGAACACTAGCTGGTAGCAGTTAGATCTTAATTCTGTGCCCCTCCTGAGTACTAACAGAGGGCTTTGTCCAGAGGAAGAAATTAATAGATGTTTATTCAGTTAAACTTAAAATGAAAGAAAGGAAAATAAACATAAGGAGCATTAGTTTCTACCATGGTATCATATTTTACGTCAAAAGATGACAATTTTAACTTTTTAAGAAAGAGTAAAGAAACAACCAAACAGAAGTCAATGCAGGTAAATCTACTTACATCAGTATCATTCTGTATCAGTATAATCCAAACTGCACAACCATTTAGCACGACAAACTCAGGCAAAGCTAATTTCAACATGGATGAATATTTCCATTTCAGAGTTTTAATCTAATCAACCTGAGTAAATTAATCAGAAACATCTGCCTTGTCTCAAGAAATGCCTCAATCACTAAACCAGCCTTAATAAGACAAGCAACTAATTATATTATACCTCTAATAAAAGACAAGGAAAGGTTAGGGTACAGGAGGAATAATGGGCTTTCGTGTAAGAAACACAGATAATGTGAAATGATAATTCGACTATCTAAGGATTTGGTGATGAACTTGATAATAAAAGGTAGGACACATTCCTCTTGTTAAACCTGAAGCTTTCTTATTTTATAAAAAAACAAAAACAAGTTTTTTTGTGAAAAATTTGGATAGCACAGGCAGGTACAACTAAGAAAATGGGAATAATAATAATAATCCCACTCCCCAGAGAAAAATCACTGTTCATATTTTGTGGCAGAAATTTCTAGTCATTTTTTTGTTTTGCCCTTTGTGTGTACGTGTGTGCACGTGTGTGTGTATACAGAGTACATGTGTGCTTGTGTGTGTTGTGCAGGTGCTGTGTGTGTATGCATGTGTAAAGTCATATATTCTTCTCTGTGTATAATGGAATTTAGATCATAATGTACATAATCTCTTTAACTTCCTTATTTTTTGACAAGATGCCATGCCATTAAATATTCTTCTGTAACATTATTTTTAACGGCTGAATAATAATCCATTTCATTACTGTGCTACTCTCAGAATTTTTCAGTCTTTTACTGTTATAAACAGTGCTTTGAGAAGAATCTTCTACTTTATTCTGTGTATATACTATTTTTGTGTCACTTTAAGATAAATTCCTATGTGTGGTATAGCAGAACAGGAGATACAAAATATTAAGTCTTTTAAATAAAAACACTTTTCACAGATCTCATATATCAAATTATATTAACATCAGCATTCTCACAGTCTTTTTTTTTTTTTCAAGGATTTTATTTATTTGTTTGAGAAAGAGAAAGCACAATGGGGGAAGGGACAGAGAGCAAGAGAGAAGCAGGCTCACCACTGAGCAGGTCCCAGACAGGACCCCGGGATCATGATTTGAGCCACCCAGGTACCCCTTTCTCAAAATCTTATCAATAATGATAGTAACATGGTAACATGTTTTACAGATAAGACTGGGTTATTTAATACACTTATTCATTATTTGCATTTCTTCTTTTGTGAGCTTATTTACCTATCATTTGAACATTTGTCAACTGGAACATTTTTCTTTTGAAGGGCTCTTCATATTCTTTTTATTATGAAATATTTCAAATAAAGTATAAAGACTAATATAAAACACATTTAAACCTACCTCTAGCGTTATTAAGTCTCAAGAATTTTCCATACTTATTTCAGTCATTTTTTTTTAAAGATTTTATTTATTTATTAGTTAGAGAGAGAGAGAGAGCACAGGCAGACAGAGAGGCAGGCAGAGGCAGAGGGAGAAGCAGGCTCCCTGCCGAGCAAGGAGCCCAATGTGGGACTCTATCCCAGGACGCTGGGATCATGACCTGAGCCGAAGGCAGCCGCTTAACCAACTGAGCCACCCAGGCCTCTCTTCAGTCATTTTTTTTTAACTGTAATAGATTATGTATAAAGGGCCAGCCTGGGAGCCTGGGTGGCTCAGTGGGTTAAAGCCTCTGCCTTCAGCTCAGGTCATGATCTCAGGGTCCTGGGATCGAGCCCCGCATCGGGCTCTCTGCTTGGCAGGAAGTCTGCTTCCCCCACCTTCTCTCTCTGCCTGCCTCTCTGCCTATTTTCAATCTCTCTGTCAAATAAATAAATAAGATCTTTAAAAAACAAACAAACAAAAACTTCCTTTAAAGTGCCAGCCCTTGTTACCCTCCACTCTGAGACAATCACCTTCTTCCCTTCTGAAGGGAGTCCCATTACTTTCTTTGTTTCCATGTGTGCACTTTTGATATTATTGTAGTTATAAGTATCTGTAGACTTATCAATTACAAAGTTTAGGCTGATAATATATATAATCACTAATGGATCTGACTCATTGGCGTGGAGTTTAAGGTTTTGCATCCGTATTTGTAAATAAAATTGGTTTATATCAACTTTTTCTTATGTTTCATTTTCTGGTCTTGGTATTAAGCTTATATTAACCTCATAATTAAGTTGGCTGTTTCCTTTCCTTTTTGCTATAAAATATTTTTTTTTAAGAAATGGATTATCTGTTCTTTGAAGTTTTGACAAAAACTTACCTACAATATTAAGTCTCTTGTTTCATCTATAGCTATATTCATCAATATATTTGATATAATAATAAAACAAGTAATATCGAATATCCATCAATATATTTGATATAATACTTGAAATATTATTTATTTCTCTTTTCTCCCTTTTCCTTGATAATATTTGCTAGAAGTTCTTGCAATTTATTTGGGATATTACCTTTTTATCTCTCCTGTATGTTACAAATATTTTTTTCCAATTTGTCTCTCAAGGGTCAATTTTATTTATGGTACATTTTTCATGTAAAAGAGTTTTTAAATTTATTTCTTTGTTTATATTCATTCACTTAAAAATACTTATATATCCTCTTGTACTATTTGTTTATTTTTAAAATTTAAGCACTTAGCCCACTTAGAGATTTTTTAATTTTTAGTTTACATTAGAAACTGAAGCTCTCAAACAAATCTTTTTTCTAAATATGCTGCCAGTCTTCCAACATTAATTATTAAATTTTTCACTAATCTGAAAAGCCAGTTTATTTTTTCTAAATTTTATTTATGTTTGACTCTATATCTGTTTGAATTCATAGATCTGTCCCATTGCTTTATTATTTTATATTTTATAAAATGTTTTTAAATGAAAGGAAATGATTTCCTGCCCCATTTTCTTCTTTCTTTAGAAATTACATGGTCTTTTCTTTCAGACTCACCTTAAAATCATTTTTATATTTTAACCAAATTTTGTTTTAGAATGTAATACTGCATTAAGTATATTGACAAGATAGATTCCAATTACATTTCTGTAGCATTAAGTTTCCATATTAAAGAAAGCAGTATGGGACGCCTGGGTGGCTCAGTTGGTTAAGCGGCTGCCTTCGGCTCAGGTCATGATCCCAGCGTCCTGGGATCGAGTCCCGCATCGGGCTCCTTGCTCGGCGGGGAGCCTTCTCCTCCCTCTGCCTCTGCCTACCACTCTGTCTGCCTGTGCTTCTCTCTCTCTCAAACAAATAAATAAATAAAATCTTTTTAAAAAAAAGAAAGAAAGCAGTATGTCTTTTTTATTCATTCAGATTTCCTCCTTCATATCCATTAGTAAATGTTGTTGTTTTTTCATAAATATCATTTAAGTTCTTTGTTAAATTCATCCATATATATTTGATGTTTTTCCAACTATTAGGAATGGAATTGTTTCATTTATTTGTTTCTTTCTTTCTTTCTTTGTCTTCACCAATTTTCATTTGTGTTGCAGATAGATACTTGCTTGCTTTCCAAAAAATTTTAAACCAGTTGCAAAGAATTATTGACGGTACATTCTCCTTCCTGACTAAATTACTTGAAATCCAGCAGTAAGCACTGGTTGCTGAAATTCAGCCATGGCAACTTTTTCATTTTCAGGTGGTTTGTGTTGTTACTAAAAATCTCACCCATCCAGGTCTGGGGGCACCTGGCGAGCTTGCCCCTTGCCTTGCGGAGGTTCCCATCCTTTCCCAGCCACTCATTTCAAACAGTTCCATATTCAGTTTTGCTCTGTTCTCAGGACTGTGCCAAATGATTTCACTTGTCTTATCTCACCTTCTACAATAGTCCTGTTGTTGCAGGACCACAGGGTTCTAGTCTCACAGAGTGGAGGAATGAATCTCCCAGACACAAAAGTGTGAAATGGAGTAAAAGTTTAACTGAAGGTGAGACCAGGACGCTAGAGTGAGAGGGGTCCCAAATGGATTGCCACTGCCGGTTTTTAGGGCAGGTCTTTCATTGAAAACTTGACCACAGAGCTTGTGGCCTTGAGATTCTTGTGTCATTTTTGGTTTGAGCAAGAATGATTGATAACACCCTTATGACTTATTTCTTTGAGGCTTGATCATTTCCTGTGATTACATTGTTGCTGTCAAAGAAAAATACTTCCTGGCATCCCCCACCAGGTGGTCTGGTCTAGACTCTCATCTCTGGTTCACTCCAGCTAACAGCTAACGCTTCAGCCTTCCAGAAATAGTCTCAGAGCTTAGTCAGAGGCCCCTATCTCTCCCTGCTTATAACTTAACCCTTTCCTTATACACTGTGTGGCTAGAAACATTTTTTATCTCTCTGAGGAGATCAATTTGTGGTTTAGCATGTTATATCAGGATCAGGCTGATCTTCTTGTCACATAAGACGTTTTGGCAATTTCATCTGTTGCTTCAATGAATCAGGAGGAAATAAAAAGGATATTTGGTGTTCTTTCATGGGGTTAAGGCTAGCTTTATATAGCTAATTTACTCCAACAAGAAACTTAGGTATTAGAGAATCTAACCTTAGCATGTGTGCTCACAGAAAATATGCAGCATAAATATTGCCCCAAAACACGGAATGTTGCCTCAGTCCATATGAGTAGGTCTCTTAGTCCATTCTGTACAACTGATACTTTGTTCCCAATTATACTATTTGCTTTTGAATAAATAAGCATTAAAATCTGTTGATCTTCAATTAAGAACCAATCTTATTTTCCTAAGTGGTGAATTATACTTGCATATTCTCTTCTTTCCTCCAGAGTTAATTGCTGAGTGAATGTGATTTGAATGTGATTTTTTTTTAAAGAACTCTGTTTTATGTGTATCATATTTTAATGAGAATTGTCAGGGTCTGATCTTTAAGGGCTTGAAGAAGTAATCATTAGTTTAGAAATAGAAAAGCTTAAAATGACATAAATACCTAAATCCATAAGTATATAACAGAAGTATATAACAGAACTATACAGAACATAGAACAACAGAACCATAAGTATATAACAGAACTCAACTCAACTCAATTGAGTGAGGGTCAGTTTGGGTTTTTTTCTTTTTTGTTTTTTTTTTTAGTAATATTCTCATCTAAAGATATTATGAATGAAAATTTGAAACTCTTTTAAAAATGTAGAAGAACAGGATCAGTCTATATGATTTATTTTCATTGGGATGGACATAGCTTTTCAGTTTTAAAAAGAAAATGTTACTACTCAACTGTTAATACCTGTCATTTCTGTGACTATGATGAAATAAAATAACATAACTGAACAGCTCTGTGTACCAGATGCTTCCAACATAAATTTCCTCACCAAAACTTAAGGATCCAAGCTTCACATATTCTGCTCTTGGGAGCAGAGTAGGAGAGAGGAAGGGATTCCTCTCTGGTCTTGTCAACAAATCAGTCTCAAATAGAAGATTGTACAGTACATGGGGAGAATTTCTACTCTCTGTCCAGGAGACAAGACCCTCTCCCAGACCCTTTTGGAGCTGTGTAAGCCTTTTGTTCGAGCCCCAGGTATGTTGGAAGTGACACAGAGAAACCAAGCCCTGAAAGATAAATTCTAAAATTTAAGTGAGGGACAGGCTGAGCTCACATCAGGAGCTTAAGAGCCTGCCCCACAGAAAGCCTAAAGTTGAAGTATGGGGACTCATATGCTCACCTGAGGCCAGAGACTCCCAAGGCCTGGGCTCCTCCTAACAGGTCATTCTCTAACCACTTCAAAGGAGTCTTTTTGACTGGAGCTAAGTTGAAAGGGGAAGGGTGGGGAGGGGAGGTAGAGAGAACCAGGCTTCCCTGGGATGAAGGGATGCTTTAAATGACACCCACAGCCTGGGTCAGCAGGGAAGATGACTAAGAACTGAGAACTAGAGAAACTACCAAAAGCATATTTAAATAGAAGCCCAAGATCTATGAGGCAGAAGCTACAGAGTTGGGAGTTCCAGTCAGTCTCCTAAGACAGGACAAGGCTGAGCCTTAGAAAATCAACACACACTGTATGCTGAGAGAGGGCCGAGGGCCGAGTCCAGAGAGAGACCAGCAAGCTCCCTGGAGAGCCCCACCCCCCACTCCTCCACCCCCCTACCCCCCTGCCATAGTTGCCTACATGGAGAGAGTTGGTAAGGATTTACTCTCCCTTCAGGAACTAGACTAACCCAGAAGCCAGGGATTCCTCCCTCAACCTGGGGCCACCACACAAAGGGGTGGGGAGAGAGGTGAGAGAGAGCCTGTGGATTTATCTGAGAATTTACCCCAGAGAGACCTTTAAATGGGAAATAGGTTGAGTTATCTCAAGGTGGTAAGATGAAGAATTTTGCCTTGAAAGAAAATGGAAGCTTCTGAGGTAAATTAAGTTCAGTGACAAAGAAATAACAAATGTTAGATATTAGTCCTGACAAGTCTATGAAATCATACAGAACATACAAGATAAGAAAACTCTTTTTTTAGTCAAAACAAGTTTTATAGTTTTTTTTTAGCTCATCAAAACCACATGGCAAGCCTCAAATATTTCTTCCATTTCTTTTTTCAAAAATGTTTATTGAGCCCCTAATACGGATGATAGTTTGTGTCCTCAAGATTAGTGAAATAAGATTGGCAGAGGAATAAATAGTATATTGTGATAGGTCCTCCAGAACAGGGTGCTATTTGAGCACAAAGGAAATTATAGTTAAACACTAAGGGAAGAGGTGTTATTTAGGGAAGCCATCCGAAAACATGTGACATCACTTAAGCTGGGGAGAAGGAGAGGGAGGAAGAGAAAAAGGAGAGGGAGGAAGTGGAGGAAGAGGAGAAGGAAAAGAAGGAGAAGAAGAGGAAGAAGAAGAAGGAGAAGAAGAAGAAAGAAGGCAAGGGAAGAGAGGAGGGGGAGGAGAGGAGGAGGAAGAAGAGGAAGAAAGGGTTAGTGGTTAGCCATCCAAACTGAAGAGCAATGGGGACTCATTCCAAAAAGAGGAAATGGCACATACAAGAAATGAGAGGCAGGCAAAGGAGAAGCAGAGGATGGGCTGGGGGTGGGAGGTGAGGGAGACCCAGGACAGAGCCCAGAAATCAAAGGCTAAGTGTGGTGCCCGCAGAGAAGACATGGCTATGGACTCTGAGATGGCCCAGGGGGGAAAGTTGTAAGAAGGTGGACCCATAAACAGCCCAGATCATATGTATAAGCCAGACTTGGAAGACCCAGACTTAAACGGGGGAATGATGAGATGAGAGCAAGTATCAGGCATCACAAAGCAAGTGGGTCATGGCAGGTACTCTATGCTCCATCTGGTGTTCTTATATTCTTTTTCTGAAGATTTTATTCATTTATTTGAGAGAGAGAGAGCAAGCACAAGTGGGAGGAGGGGCAGAGTTAGAAGCAGATACGCTACTGAGCAGGGAGCCTGATGCAGGGCTTGATTCCAGGACCCTGGGATCATGACCTGAGCTGAAGGCAGACGCTTAATGACTGAGCCACCCAGGCACCCCTCCATATAGTATTCTTGTTACTGGGTGGAGGCATCACCTCTGTAACAAGTACAGGCCTCTCTCAATATGCTTTCACACTTCACTTGGCCCTTTACTGATTGCGGCATGAGTCTTTTGCAGATAGACCTTGCTTTTTTCTCTGAAAATGACCTTTTTAAGGCATGTTTAGCTAATTACAATTTATACTGAACAATTATGCAGGGTTTTTTGTATGAGTTTTATTTTGTTTGTGTGTTTCTGTGTGTGTGTATTTTCTAGTGTTCAGCTTTAAAAAATTTCAACCTACTTCTTAGCCTTTGAGCGGTTTTGAGACTCCAAAGATTTGGCTTCCTATTTTCTACAGACTAGGAAAAGATCCCCCAACTTAGGAACACAGTGGATAGAAAGGTTGAAACATTGTTTAAAATGCTAGTGGAAAATTGGTCCTGTTCTCATATCTCAAACAAACATTTGCTAACTGCCATATGCGGGCAATAAGGTGCTTGGAGACCCTCAGAATATTTGGAGTTTTCTTCTTCACATCTCATTTCCTTGAGAAATACATAATCTTAGTTAAAGGGAAAGCAGGCTAGAACAGATGAAGGTTAAATAGAAAAACAGATGTTCTCAGTGCTCCCAAAGGAGGGAGGGAGCGGTCGAGAGTGACAAAGACGTTGTCTGTCTGGTGAGGTACCAATCCAGATAAAAGTGCAACTTGGTTTCTCCTAAGTGCAGCAGGCAGAAAGCTTCATTGGTTTTCGAGACTCCTCTAAATCAGAATCTGAAAGAACTCTGGTTAACAGGCTTAGCATGTACCTTTGTATTTTCTGTGGAATAAGAGCTTATAAAGCAATCTAAAACTATAAGCAGAGGAAATGCTAAAAGCTCAAAAATATTTTAGGGCAATTTAGAAAACCACTTTATATGTAAATTTTGTTCCAAAACACTGAACATACTCATAAATTATCTGTTTTTTAAAGTATTTACTTGCATAGGGGGTTCTCTTCCCTACCATCAGCATTTGCAGTATTTCAATATTTCAGTATTTCAAAGATATTAAATAAAACGTCCTTGTGCTTTAAAGTCAAAATGTTTACCCTATCATATTGATGGTTACAAAACTTTGCTCTGCAAGTAATTTGCAAACTAGGCAGTAGAAAGATAAGCGAAATCCGTTAAGTGAAAAAGTGTACAGCCCACCAAAGGACTCCCCAGCATGTTCAGGTCACAGACACACCAGCCACTGTAAGCATGTGACAGTCCAGAGAAAAATTAATACAACCCGTATATAAGCTATTCCTGTTGAAAATACGTTCTCCTTTAGTCTGTCAATGATTTTGAACTTGTGCTAAGTAATAGTAGAGTTTCCTACGTTATCAGTCTATTTGGCTTGCCCCAAAGACTGCGCCCTCTACCTCCCACGTTAAGCGCTTCCAGGATTCCAGGAGCACGCTGACTCCATGCCAGGTAACACTGTCGTGTGGCTACAGCCTTGACTTCCCTGAGCTCTTAATTAGTTTGCAACTAGTTACCGCATGGCTGGCTCTAGTCAGATGGCCCCTGGCATCTTGACTGCACTGTCCAAACTGGAACCTGTTCCCGCCCCACACACTGCTCTTCCTCCTCCCTTCCTTATTCAGTTACCTGCACCAACCCGGCCATCTTGCAGCCATTCACATGCCTCTGTCTCCCTGGGCATCTGCAGGTGCCATCTACATCTCTTCCCGCCATTTGCATCTTTCCGCTAAGCGCTGCTCTAACAGAAGAACTCACTAACTGATTCCCACAACCGAAGACTAAAGAGTAGCTAGAAAACAACGACAAACTAGTTTCCTCTTCAATTCTGCCTTTGTATGTCTCCCACATAAACTCCTTATATGAATTAACATATTGCTGCTCTAACAAATTACCACAAACTTGATGATTTAAATGACCCATATGTGTTACCTCACAGTTCCAGAGTGCAGAAGTCTGACAAGCCTCACTGGGCTAAAATTCGAGTGACATTAGGGCTGTGCTCCTTTCTGAAGTTTTCAGGGGAGCACCTGCTTCTTTGGTTTGTCAGGCTTCTGGAGGCCACCTGCACTCCTGGGCTCCTGGCCCCTTTCTTCCGTCTCCAAAGCCAGCAGGACCATTAGGCTGAATCCTTCTCCTGCTACCATTTCTCTGGGTCTCTCTCTTCTGTCCTCCACTTTCTGTTTTTAATGATGTTTGGGATTGCATTGGGTGCCCCTCCCCCATAGCCCAGGAGAACCTCCCACCTCAAAACCAGCAGGTGAAGAAACTTAACTCAATCTGCAACCTCAGTTCCCCTTTGGCATGGGAGGTAACTCACGAGTTCTGGGATTCTGGACACAGACGTTTTGGAGGGTCCTGATTCTGCCCACCACACCCCTCATCTTCCTGTTCACTGCCCCACCCGATTTTCAGCCTTCATTTGTTGTCTTCTACTAAAGGCTTTTTAAGTGGTTTCATTGCCTTCAGGCTCCTTATCCTCAATCCTCTATTCACAGAGATCCAGTTATCTCTGTGGAACACAGATTTCATTAAGCCACTGTCCTTCATCTCTGCCTGCCTCGCGTGGCTTATAGCGACCCTGCCCAGCTTTCCCCAGTCCTTCCACAGTCCCTGCTCCCAAAGCCCCTCTCTCCCCACAGGTGTATTTGCCTGTTGCTCAGGCCTGTCATTGACTGAACTTTCTCTCACGTTGCGCCCCCTTCTGGCTTATCTTGTCCTCTTTCCCACCGGGTTCTCAAACACTTTCACCCCCAAACTCACTCAACTGTTAGCTACCTTCTCTTTGTGGATTCCCCAAAACCTCTACCAAGCCCAGCACAAGTAATTGCTTCTCTGTATAACACATACTCCATAGCACTGTGACTGTTGGGTTATGTGTTTTTCTCTCTAAGTTTGACCGTGAGTACAATGTTCACCCATTTATCCATCCATCCTACATGTTTGTTGAGCACCCGCCATTTGCTAAACTTAGGAACATACGTTTTGGATACAGTGGATCCTGGCCCTCGGCGGGCGAGAATATAGTCTCTTGGAGGAGGTTGACAAGTAATCAGACAAAATTCCTGGTTCTTATCTTAAAATAGGGAAATATATTATTGGTAGCACAGAATACAGAGCAAGTAATTCTGTGAGGGGACTTAAGGTTTCATAAATGGTGCTATTTAATCTGGTTCTTAGGTTAAAAAAAGAAAAGAAAAAGAAATACTAGACATAACTGAAGTAAAAGGATCTGTCTCTCCCCTTTGTAGCCCCCAAGAACTAGAAGGTATTTGTTAAATTGAATGTTAAATGGAGAGAGTTGGAAGACTCCAAGGGCAGGCTGGGCGTGTGTGGTGGCGGGGGCGGGGGGTGGGTGGTGGTATGGGGAGGGGCACCTGAAACACTGGATGGTGAGCTCAGCTGCCCACCTACAGATCAGATCTCTGCGGGCAGGGCTCCTGAATGGGCCTGTTCACTATGCTTCAACACATTTCAGTTCTACAGTCCCTGAACTAAGCTGAGGAAATGAGGTTGAGAATGCAGTGTGAAACAAAAAGGAGGTTTAATTAGGCCTAACGGAAAGATACCTGAGGTGCTCATGTTTGTAAAAATTCCTTCAGCAAATATTTACTGAGCAAGGATTATGTCTTGGGCATTATGCCAGGTGAATAAGGAACAAAAAGGCTCTAATCTCAAGAAGTGTCCTTTCCAAGGAGGTATTGCTTAAAGCAGGCACATAGAGAGTAAGATCGGCATATGGGGAAGGGGTTCCCTGAAGGACCCTGGAGATGACAAAGCCAGCATGTGACAGCTGGGAGAGAGGAGTCATACAAGGAAGAGCAGAGACAGCAGCCTGAGGTCAAGAAGCACTCTACTGAAGAGGCGGCGTGGAGGTCAGCATGGCTCAAACCCAGAGAGTACATGGCAAAGTGAAGTGGGAGGCGCCTGGAGAAGGGAGGAAATGAGGTCATCAGAGTTTTGGGTGACCCACCATCCAGATCTGTAGGGATAAGAGGTGTCCTGGGGCATAGGACTTCCCTAAAACTAAGACAGCCCCAGGCAAACCAGGACAGGGCCTAGGGCTTTGACCAGAGGCCATTGTAAGACATTTGCATTACAAGGGCAATGGGCTGAAATTAAAGCATTTTAAGTAGGTCCACAGGCTATGATTTACATTTCCAAGAACCCCTCAGAGTTTTGGGTGGAGGATGGATTGGGGAGGAGGCAGCCAGAGAGGATAGTCTTCCTTGATACGCACTCAGTTGTTACCAGAGTTGGTGGTTGGTCGTATGTGGAAAGTAGAAAGAAAGGTTGCCGGTCACTTATAGGGGAGAATGAGGGGAAAGGGAAGAATCCAGAAGGGCTATGGAGCTGGAGCAGGAGCCCTCAGGAAGCCACAGGGTTAACAGGAAGATACACCTTCAGGGAGTGTCTCAGATAGGCAGCTGCGCTTATGGGTCTGCAGTGCAGAAATGAAATGTCACAGAGTTGAAGAATTCACTGGATTTACCCCCAGGCAACCCCGCACTCCAGCACTCTCCGGCTGCAGGTCACCTCGGACCCCTGTCTCTGTGATGGCTCTGGTGAACTGTAGCCACGTTTTCACCCGCATGACGAGGCTGAGGCTGACAGAGCGCCTGCCCAGCCACACCCTGTGGGCAGCTCAGCTGACAGGGCGGCTCAGTCCTGAGCAAACAGGCTTACCGCTATCAGGCCATTCAACTCCCAGCATTTGCCTTAAAAGCCTTCCTTTGAGGGGTGCCTGGGTGGCTCAGTCAATAAGTGTCTGCCTTTGGCTCAGGCTTGATCAGAGTCCGGGGATCGAGCCCTGCATTGGGCTCCCTGCTCCGCAGAAGCCTGCTTCTCCCTTTCCCACTCCCCCGGCTTGGCTTGTATTTTCTCTCTCGGTGTCTCTCCCTCTGTCAGATAAATAAATAAATAAATAAATAATCTTTAAAACAAAACAAAATAAACCTTCCTTTGTGTTCCACCTTCCAGCCTGGAAGGAGAAGAAGGGGATACAGTGATAATTCCTGCCTTCCTGAAAAATGTAGTCTTTTTTGCATGACCCGAGGCCACAGCTGAATGACAGAACACGAAGCCTGCGTCCATGTTTTATGGAAGCTCAAAGCATCGCTCTTCTGCCTGATTTTCCACCTGAGAACACAGAGCAGTAAGATTTGGTCAGTTTGCCTAGAGACAAAATAGAAGTATGTCCAAAACTGTCTACCTTCAAAGGCCAGCGTCATAATACCCAGTAAAAAAAATAAAAATAAACCCTATGCCCTTCTGAAACAGCTGGCGTTGTCAACAGCAGGTTGAGTGATCCAAATGTTCCCAAAATGATTCTTCCAGGTGAAGTGGATTTTCTGTTTAAAGTGATTCTTTAAGATTACCTTCTGCTTTTGTTCCTTAGACACAGCAGTCTTCCAAATCCCTTTTGTTTCCCCAAAGGCGTCCTGTCTACGCGCCCATCCCAACTGAGATAGCCTGATGAATTTTGCTAGAAACCGTGGGCATCTTGATCCTTAAATTAGTCAGTGCCCCACTCCTGCTGCACCAACTGCCCCCTCTGAACTGCCCCATCACAAGACAGGTGGGGCCAGACACAGTCACAAAGAGACACCAGCTGTTCCCCCTAAAAACAGAGTTTACCTCAAACACGATACTTGAGTAAACTCTTCAGTTAGAAAGTTATACCTGGGAAGTTCAACTGGCCAAAGAGGGTTATGACTAGCGATACAATTTCTGTTGTTTTCAGTTCTGACTTCAGGATTTTGAAATTCAGACCTAAACTCGAAACGGGGCTTTTTCGCCTCCTCTTGTAGAAAGAGCGATGCTCTGCTTCCCCTGTGTGGCAAAGTTTGATACTTCACTCTCTAGAAACCAGATTTACAGCCAAGACAAAAGGAGGAAGTGGGCGCTGTCAGGAGGTTTATTTATTTTTATTTTAAATGACCCATATCACAAGTTCCTTTTTTGAACAAAAGAAGCCAATAGCGATTTTATAGTATCTTTAGAGGAATTTCCTTCTTATTCCTCTTCTCAATTTTGAAAGTCAGCCAGTAGCCCTCTCTAACTATAAAGATGGAGGGTGTTCTTTAAGCTCATGCCACACTCAAGGAGAAGCCAACAGTAAGTTCATGCATCTCTCTCCAGCTCCTCTACCTTGTAAAATAACAACCATAATAATATCTATATAAATAAAGTCAAGTCCCTATTCATCAGAATTAGCCGTGAAATATACCTAGTGAACACTCGGCATTGTTGAGCTCTGGACTGAGGGCTTAATGTGTATAGTTTACGTGGACCCCCGCAACAACATTTGAGGTAGCGAAACCAAGGACGTGTAGGTACTGTGTCCAGATCAAGGAACTATGAAGTAGACCGAGTAGGATTTGAACCCAGATTCTTAGTTTAACACGGATTAAGCCAAATTTGCGCCAGAGCATCTATTAAGCTAACGAAAGAAGCAACTCTCAAACTTTAGTGCGTATATAAGAATCCTTGGAATGTGTTCAAATGCAGATTCCTGGGCCCCAAAGCTAAACCACAGAATCGGGGAGTCTAACCCAGGCCCATGAATCTACCACTCTCCAGATGATGCTGAGGCGAGTGACACAAAGGCAACACTCAATGAAAACCTGCTCTGATGACAATGGAGAATATTGGCTGCAATCCCTTTTACAGACTTCCATGTAAGATATTATTTTCATACAAAGATTGTGCAATTAAAAGATATTTGAAAATCGGCCTTAGCTAAGCATTCAAAGTCCTTCACACAGCCCACCTCCCAGACCCTGCTCCTGACATGCTCAGCCGAGGACACAGCATTCCACAGCGTGGCTCTTGTCTTTACTGAGAGGCTGGGAAATGGGCAGAGGCATTTGTGAGTTTCAGGAGACTCCATATCAGATTCTTTGCTGCAGCTTCCTACCAACAGATTCATGAACATCTGCTGGACTCTCTTTCCTAAAGAGGGATGCTCACTACTATTTTTCTAATATTCAATTTCTCGTCTTTTTTTTAAAAAAAAAAGATTTTATTTATTTACTTGACAGACAGAGAGCACAAGTAGACATAGAGGCAGGCAGAGAGAGAGGAGGAAACAGGCTCTCTGCCGAGCAGAGAGCCCGATGTGGGGCTCCATCCCAGGACCCTGGGGACCATGACCTGAGCCGAAGGCAGAGGCTTTAACCCACTGAGCCACCGAGGCGCCCCTCAATTTCTTGTCTTAAATTAAATATTTATCTAAATATGCTCAGACTACTTACATAAAAAAATACACCAAGGGCTATGAATTTAATAAATTGAGTATCTCAGAGTGTTTAGATGCTAATTGAAGCTTAAACTTTTCAAAGCCGAATATGTCAGATGCTTTGAAATACTTTTAATACCTTAAAAAGCAAACAAAAAACTCATGAAGGATTAAGATCACGGAAAACTCTTTCTGCTACTAGAAATGCTACTGCCATGGTTTTGGAGTTCTTATATATAATCTCTATCTCATTTTTACCCTTATCCTAGTTCTTCCTAGGTATACTATTACAAGGTGCATTGTCTCCCCACCAAAATTCCTGATATCTCATGTTGACCTTATTTGGAAATATGGTCTTTGCAGATGTAATTAGGTATGATGAGGTGGTAGGGTGGGCCCATAATCCAATATGGCTTGTGTCCTTATAAAAGGGAGAAATTCGGGCACACACAAGGAGAATGCCATGTGAAGATGAAGGTGGAGATTAGAGAGATGTTCTACAAGCCAAGGAACACCAAAGATTGCCAGCAAACACCAGACACTAGGGAAAAGCTGAGGAACAGATCTCCCTTCACATCTCTTAGGAGGGACCAACCATGCTGACACATTGATTTTGGACTTCTGGCCGCTAGAACCACCAGACAATACATTTCTGTTGTTGAAGACACCCAGTCTATGGAACTTCGTCATGGCAACCCAAAGCAAACTAAGGCAAGTGTAATTTTATTCCCTATAACCAGAAGAGTCAGGGCAAAGACTCCAACTAATCGGGGCTGTGGGTTCAGGTTGGCATAAAACAGTTGAGTTCATGGAACTGAACAAAATATTTATTTCTAAAGATAAGGAGTACCTCCCTGGAATTTTTACAGTCTTAGAAATTGCTAACACTGGGGCGCCTGGGAGGCTCAGTGGGTTAAGCCTCTGCCTTCAGCTCAGGTCATGATCTCAGGTCCTGGGATCGAGCCCCACATCGGGCTCTCTGCTCGCAGGGAGTCTGCTTCCTCCTCTCTCTGCCTGCCTCTGCCTACTTGTGATCTCTGTCTGTCAAATAAATAAATAAAATCTTTAAAAAAAAGAAATTGCTAACACTGAAGTCAAGATTATTAAGTAAATTTATAACCAAGTTTTTAAAAATGCCTTTTTATTTTCCATTATAATAAAGAATTCTTAGGATGTAGGCCATTTTTTAAAAAATCACTTCTAAGGGCTCCTGGGTGGCTCAGTGAGTTAAGGCCTCTGCCTTCGGCTCAGGTCATGGTCCCAGGGTCCTGGGATCGAGCCCCGCATCGGGCTCTCTGCTCGCAGGAAGCCTGCTTCCCCCTCTCTCTCTGCCTGCCTTTCTGCCTACTTGTGATCTCTCTCTCTGTGTCAAATAAATAAATAAAATCTAAAAAAAGAAAATCACTTCTAAATGTTAGTGCTTTGAAAGCACTAACACATAAAGGACTATTTTCTTGTTCCCTCTTAACCCCTATGGTTGGCTCTTATCAGAAATATCATCTCTGTTCCCACAGTGCTTCACCATGGACTCAAGTCCTCCCAAAGGAGGACTGATGTCGACTCCAGGGCATTCCTGTCTTCATCTGTTACCCATTTCACAAGGCTCTTTCATGCTTACTGTTGGTCTGTTAGATTAAGAATTATTAGATCGGACAAATCTGGAATATTTCCTTTTTTTACAACCTCTCTCTTTCCGAATACTTCCTCTGAGTTCGTGCACCATATTGAAAACCCACAAAGGACCTCACATTCTCCTGTTTCCAGAATGAGGCCAACCCTTCATGCCAACACTAGGGATAAGTAAGAAAGATGGGGACTCTGGCCTTCAGGCACCCAGCATTCAACACGCTCAAACCTGCTGTGTTCGCTGTTTTCCATTTGCTTTCTGCCTTATCCACTGATCTCCACATGGGTTTCTACATGCCAGCAGGGGGCACAATCACTCAGACCAAGATAGTAGTAATGACTTTTTGCCTTGACTCCTGGAAATATACAGAAGGATCAGAGATCCTGAGAGGGAAATGAGGGAAATAAATTCTGACCATAAACACAAGGGTGCAGGCCAATCTGCGTATCTTCTGCCTCTCTCCAGCCCAATACCTCACAGGAGAGGTGCCAAGAAATTGGCCTTTAAGGCTTTAGGCATTGGAGGACATAGCCTGCTGCTGCGGAGCTGGGGTATCATTGAGACCGGGGCCTCCAATCAGGAAGGAACAAGAGAGAAATCTGAGGGGACAGTTGTCAGCTGCTCTTCACAGATGGGCATGGGCTGAGGATGAGTGGAGTTCCTTCATCTCATCCTCACAGATAAATCCTTGACTAGATTTTGGTTGCTACTGTTTCCTCTGTTACACTTTCTTCCTTTTTTTTTTTTTAACAGACCTTGGCTTGTGCCTTGGACAGAGTTTAAGACGGGCAAGGGTATGTGTCCCAACCAAACCCACCACTGTCCTTTCCAAGACTTTCCTCTGAAGTTAGTACAGAAGACTGTTGCATGCATCTGGGGACTGCTGGAATAACGTGGATCTGGGTTCACTGACAGCCATGATCCCCATTTTGTGGAGCAAGACAGTCTATAGGACAGATTTATTTATTTGACAGAGGGAGAGAGCACAAGCAGGGGAGCAGCAGGCAGAGGGAGAGGGAGAAGCAAGCTCCCTTCTCAGGAGGGAGCCTGACGTGGAGTGGGATCCCAGGACCCTGGTATAACCTGAGCCAAAAGCAGAGACACTCAACCAACTGAGCCACCCAGGCACCCCAATAAATCATTCTCTGCTTAGATTAATTTGAGTTAATTTTGTTTCTAGAGAGTAAGAGAGTCCTGCCAAATGAATACAGCCTAGAGCAGAAGGCTTCAGATCAGACAATCAAAAAAAGTCTGGGGTGGGGGGGGTGTTGGTTGGTGTGGGGGAGGGGGCAGTGTGCATCCTTCAGGGCTTGCATACTACCTGTTCGCCGATTGTTCCGTATTTTACCTCATTTCTTCTCACAGCACCCCTGTGGGTGGTACTGCTGCTATGCCCCTTCATGTCTGAGCGCCTTGCTCAGGACCCTTACAGCTAATGAGACACAAAAGGTCGTTCAAATGCAGGTGCTGCTGCACCAGAGTCCTGGCAGCGACTTGCCTACTCAGTGCTCTCCTTGCTGGAGGTTCCCAACTCCTGTCTCTCACACTGCTTGATAACCCAACTGTCCATGGGCCACAAGTTTCACAGATCTACAGATCTACCCTGTCACTTTCTAGGGGTACAGGGCTGAGGGTGACCTATCACTACTGGAAATTCAGCTCTTACTGTTAGTGCAGTATCATTTTGTTGTCTGACATACTTTACAATTTTAAAAGTTTCCTTTCGTTGAGATATTTAATCCACTGAGGTTTCCAGGACCTTTGGCTTGCAGTCCAAAACAACCATTTGACACACCGAGGAATGTTTTATCCCTTCTCCAGAGAATAAAAAGTGTATTAGAGCAAGATCGTTTTCCTTCCGTCCCATGACACTCTGCTGCTTACCTACAAACAGCTGCTTTAGGCAAAAATTATGTCCACTTTTAAAAATATTTTCCATGACAATGTTCTCTTTGAAAAATTAGGTCTGGTCTTCTGCCAACTGGAGATTTGATGTAACCAAAGATCTTAATCCAGCTAGAGAACTAAATTCACTGAAAACAGAAAGAAAAACTTTCACAAATGGCTGTTTGCATTCCTACTGTGAAATAAGATCTGACCCAGTACTTATCTGGGAAGAACTCCCACCAGAGCTGTGGAAATCTTGTTTCATGATCAGAAATCTTGTTTGGGAAAGAAACTACTCTGCTCTCTGTCCAACAATATGGACTCCTTTGTTTCCTCATGTTCTCATGTTAATCCCCAAAGCACGATTGGCTGGTAAGAAGCACTGGCTGGGAAGAAGGGATAGAAGTTCTAGAGAGTAAATGGAGACCATGTGAAGTGCTGAACTCCATCAGTGAATTCACTGTGAGTCATGTTTTTTTTTGTTCCTTTTTTTTCCCTCCATGGTCTGAGTTTCAAACTGAACAAGACAAGTTAAAATTCTCAGAAATTGAAAAAAAATAAAATATGTATATATAATCTCTGAAATATCAGGTGGTTCGTGGCACTCTCAGGGTCATCCCTCTTCTGGGAAAACTTGAACCCAGGTTGAAGTACCTTGGGAACTCTAAAATGATATTCCTGGTAAGAGCCTCCCAAAGGGGACCTTAGGTGGCTCTGTCGATTAAGTGTTTGCCTTTGGCTTGGGTCATGATCCTGAGGTCTGGTAATAGAGTCCTGCTCAGCAGGGAGTCTGCTTCTCCCTCTTCCTCAACCCCTCCCCCAATTTGTGTGCTCTCTCTCTCAAATAAATAAGTAAAATCTTATAAAAAAAAAAAAAAGAGCCACCCAAAAGAGTTAAAAGGGTGGAAGACAATAATTGTTGAAATTATTAAAGAGCTGAGACAATTAAAAATGTTTCTGTGCTAATCTCAGATTTCAAGATATACTACAAGGCTATAGTAATCAAAACAGTATGGTGCTGGCACAAAAACAGACCCTTAGGTCAATGGAACAGAATAGAAAGCCCAGAATGAAATCCACATCATATGGTCAATTAATCTACAACAAAGGAGGCAAGAATATATACACAATGGGGAAGAAACAGTCTCTTCAATGAAAGGTGCTGGATAAACTAGACAGCCACATGCAAAAGAATGAAAATGGACTATTTTCTTACACCATACACAAAAACAAACTCAGAATGGACAAAAGACCTAAATGTGAGACCTAAAACCATACAATTCCTAGAAGAAAACATAGACAGTAATCTCTCAAGACTTTGGCTTTAATAACATTTTTCTACATATGTCACCTCAGGCAAGGGAAACAAAAGCCAAATAAACTATTCAGACTACATCAAACTAAAAAGTTTTGCACAAAGAAAGAAACCAACAAAACAAAAGGAAACCTGCTGAATGGAGGAAGATATTTGCAAATGGCATATCCAATAAGAGGTTAATATCCAAAATATATAATGACATTATACAACTCAATGCCAAAAAAGCCCACATAATCTGATTAAAAATGGGCAGAAGACATGAACAGACATTTCTCCGAAGAGGACATCCAATTGGCCAACAGACA
>ML097053.1:16766-32409 GCA_003697995.1 Taxidea taxus jeffersonii | reverse complement strand
CGGGTGGGAAATGGGTTACAATTTCCTTAGTCTGGTTTGCTTGAGGGATCTAGAAGGAAACTGTAAGAATAAAAAGAGGCCTCCCCCTCCAGCTTTGGGGTAGTTTCAGCTCTAATATGTGTGAGAGCTCATTCCCTCCAGGTAGTCAAGAAAACTATACTTAATTTCCCATTTTCCCTTGGAGTAGTCAAGGGTTTTTTTCCAATCAGCTTAGTCTTTGACCAAATGTTAATTACTTCTTGTGCTCTCAACACTTTCTCCACATCTGGGTCAAGAACAAGTTAGGATTCCAAAGGGCCACAAAGGAAAAGAAATTCAACCCATGGAAATAAAATGAATCATGCTCACTTTGCATAGAAAAGATGAAGGAAAGTAGAACAGTATTAATTTCAAGGACTTGAAAGCTTTCACTCAAACATAATAATAATGTTCAGGCCAGAAGAAAAGAGGAGAGCACAAGAAACTTCCTTTCAATATAAGTAGACTATCTCACGTGTCCCCAGACAGACTTAAAAGCACCTCCTCCACTACTTTCATTTTATACAGAACCCACCTGCAGAGGACTAGTCATCTTATTATACTGCTAGCATTTGTTTGTCACCCAATTAATTTGACAGTAAGCACCTTGAGGATAGCATTTAATATAATGCCTCCAATAGAAAAAACTAATAGAACTAATATTAGTAGGCTGAATCAATTCAAAATCAGGTTCTTACCTCATAGGTAGAACCTCATAAATAGGTTATTTAACATGCTCATTTTTTGTAGAGAGAAAGTGTACTTTAAGTGGGATGCATTCAGGATTCAAGAAGTTAAGAATTGTTTCCTAAGGTAAGGGAGAATAAAAAACAAATGATCCTTAATTGTAACTGTGGTAGCCATCAACACTATTAACCAACATCCAGCACATGTTCTAGGAGGTGTGGCAGGATCACAATTCTCCATCTACCTGAACTCTCGAGTGGCAACACAAGCTTGCTTTAACCATTGAGGTATGAACGGCATTAACTGGTCACTTCAAAGCGTACATTTTAAGCATTCATGGCTTAACACAGTCTCTCTCTTCCCTGCTGCTAAGACTGTTGAAGCTCACATCAAAATGAGGCTTCTAACAGATTGGGTCTAGGAATGACAATGTACAGAAGCTCATTGCCCACATGTAAGGGACTGTAGGTGTGCTACGGACTGAATGTTTGTGCTCTCCCCCAAATTCATATATTGAAACCCTAATGCTAAACATGATACTATTTGGAGACAGGGTAAATGAGTCGTGAGAGTGGAGCCCTCGTGAATGGGGTCTAGTGCCCTTATAAGAAAAGCCACAGAGAGATGATTTCTCCTTTCTCTGTGTGAGGATACAGCAAGAAGACAGCAGCTATCTACAAACCAGGACAAGTGCTGTCATCAGAACCTGATCATCCCAGCACCTTGATCATGGACTTCCAATCTTTAGAACCATGAGAAAATAAATTCCTGTTGTTTAAGCTATCTAGTACAATGAGTAAACGTGAGTGAGAACTAAACTTGTGTTGGTGTCTACAGACTGGCGGTTTGATCTAGCTCAACCTACCTGGTACAATATCCCTATAAACCTGAATTTCGTATACTCAAGTTCAGTTCTTTGAGCTTCATCAAATCAACATGATGATTGCCTTTTTTTAAAGTAAGTTCTATCCCCAACATGGGGCTTAAACTCACAACCCCAAAATCAAGAGTTGCATGCTTTACTGCCTGAGACAGCCAGGCACCCCCTGATGATGATTACTTTGGGGCCAACATGTTGTGATGTTGTGATGTTCCATTCCATGACCAAGACCCATTCAACTACTTAGGTTTAAAAAAAAAAAAATCCTGGAATGCCGGAAAATAGAAGTGTTGGGATAAAGACACAAACCATTTTGCTTTTCAAATTTCCTCAACTTTCTTCAAGCAGCAATCCATGCCCAGGCTCTAGAGTCACTATGGGTACAAGAATTCTTGGAAACATGCACATATGGGCTGAATTATGTTTATCCTGCTATTTCTAAAAAAAATTGTTATTTCCCTTTCAACAATGGTGTAGGGATAAAAACCTGCCCATAAAGTCCCAGTGTCAATGTCACATGCACTTGAACATGACATGCTCAGCTATTTAACATTTCCAAGTCTCCATTTCAATTTGACCACTTGATACTGGGTGTTTGCTCCGCTATAAATATGTGAGTGTTGTCAGATTTTGACTGAATTTGGTAAATTACTAATGTATCTGCAGTACTCCAAATTGGCCCAGAAAGTCCTTCTTCCATTGGGACTTATACCATGCTTTTCCTGTTTGGGGGCTGATCTGTCCAGAGCTGTAGCTAATATATGCCATAGCTCTGTTGTGCAGTTTTCTCTGTTCTTTCAGGGAAAAAAAGGTAGATGAAAGATTTTTGATATGAGCATATATTCTGTCATTTTTAATGGACTCTAATAAAATTAGGTACATAGCAAATAGAGAAAATGTTCCCAACACTTGCCAGCTCAAAAAAAAAAAAAAAAGTGCATGTTGCCAATTTAATTTACATCACATAAAAATCAGATACCTTAGGCTTAATGAAGGTCCACAGCTCAGACAACTCTAGTGGATCCTAATATAGCTTGAGATAACTAAGAGACATAATGAGTCTGAAAGAGTTTTGGCAAGTGTGAAATGCTACTGAAGTGGGGAGTTTCCTATTTGAATGCCAGCTGTCACCTACAAGTGGTCTTTTCTAGTCTCATTGAAGATGTTTCCAAACATCCAGCTGTATAAAAGGGAGACGAGAACAGTGTGTGTTTTAGTCAAGCCCTGCAGGTCAACTTTTACAACCGTGTGTGTACAAATGTGTGTATGTATCAGAGTTCTCTGAAACCAGAGGTTTAATAAGCTTCTTACAATGTTCCATTTTCTTGAAGGAAGAGTTTAGGTTCAAGTTCGAGGGAAAACCTAAAGCTCAAATCCCAAACCTGGAAGATCAAGGAAGGATCAGGGCCTCAGAAACAGATGAGAAAGTTACCAGAACAAATTTCAATCAGGAACACATATGAGAAACATCACTACCCACAAACAACTGCTATTAATGTTGGCAGATGCCTGTAGCTTCCCGTGCTGAGCTGGCTGGTGCAGGGTATATTGGTATGAAAGCAGAGAAAAATTTAGGTTTGCATGGACAGTGAATTAAAAATATGCTCTGGAGTACTTTGAGTACATTTTCAGAACCTTTCAGGTTGCACTTGAGTATATGAGAAACTGACAGGTTAGAAGGTAATCCTTGCCTGAACCTACCTAAGAAATCACTATAAATGAAAATAACTGCTAAAATTTCAGCCAAATAGAATACATACATATATAGTTAAATTGAATGAAATGTTCAAGGGTATTTTTAATGTCCGTTCTGTGAACCGGTCTGGAGTCCATCATAATTAATTTATAGGACTTTTTAGAAAGATTTTATTTATTTATTTGACAGAGAGCAAGAGGGAGAACACAAGCAGGGGGAGGAGCAGCAGAGAGAGAGGGAGAAGCAGGCTCCCAACTGAGCAGGGAGCCCAATGTGGGACTCGATCCCATGACCCCGGTATCATGACCTGAGCTGAAGGCAGTCACTTAACCAACTGAGCCACTCAGGTGCCCAATTAATTTATAAGATTAAAGCTCTCCTCACTTCTCTGCATCAAGGAAGAGGAAATGTGCACCTATAGCACAGAAACGGCCCATCAGTACCCAAGAACCTTACTCCCCCCTCACAGCAGACTAGTCCCAAGGAGACATGCTGCTGCTCTGTAATCTGCTAAGTGAGTTCATAACTGCAGCCATCTCCATCACCCTAACCCTAACCTTGGAAACTGTGAACCTCTGAGGGAGAGGTGTGGTGTACCAGGCACTTCCCACTAGTCTTGCACACGACATTTCCCCTGTCCCTTCTCTTCCCCATTTCCCACCTCCTCTCCATTCCCCAAGACATCCTTCTCTCCCAACCAACAACTTCCTCAAATCCCATTTCGCACAAGTCAGTTCTCTTGTCTAACTGTCTGAGTGGAACGGGAATTTAATCTTTGTCTCTCCACCACCTAGCCCAGTATCTAGCACACAGCAGGCACTCAATACATGCTGAAAGAATGAGGGACTGTGTAACATGAACAGTATAGTATGGCTACTAATAAGGCTCTAAGGGATGGAAATGGCATGAAGACAGAGAGAAGGAAACCAGTGAAGAGGAGAAAACAGAGAAGATAACAACCTCGTCCTCTTGTCCTGCTGGTCCTCTCACTGCCAAGACACACTCTTTCCCCAGTCCCAAAAATGCCCCCCACCAACAAATGAAAGAAAGGCAGTGGGGCTGTCCCTCAAATAGACCACTGACACTCCCCAGCTAAAAATAATGTGACTCTCTTTCCTTTAAGGATGATCTGGGTACTCACTCCCACCTAATTTCACTTGGACACACAATGTAATTTTCCCTGGCCTGATATCCAGGAATTGGCTGGCTTTTTCTCAACATTAATAATTCCCCTTAATATAGGAACCTTCTAGTAACATCATTTGACAATAGAGGATCTAATGTTCCCTGTGTTCCAGACTGTGTTGGGCCCTACATCTCATTCCAGGACAAAAGCATTTTGTGTCCTCAGCAACACAGGCTGCAGGACAGTGTGGTTTTCACCTATTCCATGTCAATTCCTGTATACCCTGAGCTGGCCCCCATTATATAATGTACCTCTAAACTGCCTTTCATATCATAAATTGAGGTTTAAACCTAAGACAACATTTTGAAAAGAGTAAACCAAATGATTGCCATTCATTCTCACCATAAATCGTATCCCTTGGCAACCATTTTACTCTTCTAGTTTTAGGGGGTGGGTTGGGGGAAGGGAATAACAGTTTGGGAAGTGGGAGGCCCGATGGAGAAAAATATTCCCATCAAAGGAAAGGAAGAAAGAAAATGCTTATCCCTTCTATCCCAGGGGAACTGGTAAGATACCAGGACAAGCAACATGAAAGCAGGTGGTAAAAACTGCATGTCCTCCATTCTCTCAGCTAGAATCCTGGAGGGGGAAAGGCAAGTGAAATACATTAAAGGGAAAAAGTAAACCGAGAAAAGACTTCTCTCACATCAGGTACTCAGAGTCTGTAATAACTACATCAGAAATTGACGCCTCCCCAGCCCGTACCAACCTGGGGTATCCACAGCACAGTCCAGTTGGGGGCATGGCAAGATTGGCAGAGGGAAAGCCTGCACTTAGCTTGCCACCATCCCTTTACACAGCAAGCATCTATTAGCTGCTGGGTGCCATGAGGAAAGACCCAGAAGATAGGTGATTGGCTTATAAGGGAGTGGATGCTCACAGCAGGGATAGAGTAATCCTGAGAACCCCGAACTATAAGGGAGATGTCCCCGGTCAGGAAAGATGGGAGTCACTCGGAGTCAGGGGTAAGGAGAGGCTGAGCTGGCTGGGAGGATTCCTGGCACCACCAAGCAGAGAGAGAAGGCACCAAGATTTCAGAGCCATAAACTTCTGCCCCCACCCCCGCCAGTGCCTCACAACCACAAAGACTGAGGGCATGGCATGGCCACAAGAGGATCCAATGGGTAGTACAGGGACCTACATGCAAGAGGTACCCACCTACCATGACTTAAGATTCCTCTCCCACCCACCCAAGGGCTCTCTTGGAGAAGAGCAGAAGCAGAGGAAGAACTATAAAAAACTAATATTTATCCTAAAGAGACCTTTCCTGAAGAAGCTGTTTAACTTGTCAAATCAAACAAATTTTATTTGTCCTTGATACTGAGCACTTTAGGGGCTAACCAGGGAAGATGAGATCTATTACAGAACATTGAAAAAAAACTACATTGTCTTTGCACATCAGTATATAGTGTATAGCTTGCAATCCAGTTCTGTGAACTTTTATATTTTTTAATGAAGAAATATGATTGGAAGCCAATCATCAATTAGAAGCAGTGCCAATGAATGGCACTGCTTGATGCTTGCTGCCACCAAGGGAAAAAGTGGCTGAGGGAGTGCAGGTCCTTAGAGAGTTACCAGGACAGGGCTTGCATGGGACTTTGCATGGCGGGGAGGAAGCATCCCTCCCTTAGGCTCAAAGAGCTGCCATTGTAATGGGCCAGCTCAGCAGGTAGACAACACCTGGCCAGAAGCCAGATACCTGGAGTCAGCTTTTTTGCTAGGGTACAGGGTCCTGTGTCCCATCCTGTCTTAACATCTGACCCCTCCTACTTCACCATGGTTCTCCCTTTGGAAGCAGTCTAATGACAGGTGTGTGTGTGTACACAGGAGGGAGCTAGGCAAGAACCCATACTACTAGTAATATGGTAGGAGAGCTGGGGTGCCTGGGTGGCTAAGTCTGGTTAAGGGTCCGACTCTTGATTTCAGCTCAGGTCATGAGTTCAGGGTTGTGAAATCAAGCCCCACATCAGGCTCCACACTCAGTGGGGAGTCTGCTTGAGATTCTCTCTTTCCTCTCCCTCTGTCCTTCCCCCTACCTTGCTCACATGTTCGTGTGCTTCCCATTTCTCTCTCAAATAAAATAAATATATATTAATATATATATATGGTAGGATAATTAAGGGGAAAACTCCATCTTTTCCCACACATTTACTGCAGGGAACTAACACATCCATACATGGAGGCTCCAGGTTAGGGGCCTGCCTAACCATCAACCACAGTCCAGGTAGATGCCTGACTCAACTTCCCTAAAATCCCACATGTGCTGTCACCTCCCTCACGCAAGGCTAGCTCTGATGAGTCAAGGCAGGCACAGTCTGCCCAGATCAGAATTAGGCCTTCTGTGGCCTTTTTTTTAAAGTCTCTGCAAACAGAACCCCCCACTTTACAGTGCAGGAGGCAATTGTTCCACTCTTGGACAAGTTTTCAGGAACACATTATGTACAAAATAAAGGACTGCCTGATTTTTTCCCCCATTTTGTTATTTGGATTTCTTTCTTTGTTTTTGCAGAATTTTTCCAGAATAGGTGTCAATTTACATTGTAAACATTGCACTTAATTGTTTGCAAGACTGCAGAGTAACTGGCACAAACAAGTGATTTTAGACAAGAACAAACAATTTGAATATGGCAGTGAGTGGAGAACTAAGAACAAAGGTTGTGGTTTTATTTAAAGAACAAGTCAATCACCCCAATAGAAAGACAATGCATATGTTCCTTCCGTGTGCAAGCTTAAAAGGCCGATGTTGCACTGTTTTAAAACATGTGAAGATATTCGGCACAAAAGGCCCGGTGTTGAACATCAAAAAAAGAAATTCAGGAAGAGCTACCGCAGCTCACAAAGAAACAAAGCCTTCACCACTGAGGAAAGTGACTAGGTCCTGAGAAACCCAGCACTCCAAGATGACAGGGTCTGCCTCACCGCTGGGCAGAAACTGACTCGTCGGGAAAGTTTTATGAAAACTGACTTAACACACACACCGTCCAATATGTCAAATGCATCACACAAGAATAGGAAATACCAAAAATGGGAGACCACAGCTCCACAAAGACAACTCTCCTTAAAATCATCTGCTTTCAATCTCCTACTTTTCATATCAGAGTGTACTGTTTTTAAAATTGTGACGTTTACTTACAATGCACAAGAATCCAAGTCAGCAGTCGGCAAATGTTTTCTGTAAAGAACCAGAGAGTCAATATTTTAGGCTTTTCAAGCCACTCTGTCTCTGTCCCAACTATTCAACTCTGCCATAATAATGTATGACAACAGCCATAGGCAATGTGTAAACAAATGGGCACAGCTGTGTTCCAATAAAACTTTATGGACACTGAAATTTTAATTTTACATAATCTCCATGCTATGAATTCTTCTTTTTTATTTTCTTCCAACCATTTAAAATATAAAAACCATCTTTACCTGATGGGCCATATGAAATTAGGAGGTGGGCAGGATTACCCTCCTTTTGTTCCACCACCCACAAACCATTTCAATGACCTAAACACTCAGAATCCTACTTCTGAACACATGTTCCAGAATGCAGAAACTGAACTGGCCACCACACGAAACTCTAGTATTAAAGAAAGTGGGGGAAAGGAGCAAATAGGAAATAATAGGAAAGGGAGCCGTAAAATGTGCTGAAATTTATTTGCATCAGTCCTCATGACGAAGTGAGTGTGAGAAAAAGGGGTAAAAAGAACAGCTGCTTTGCCACTGACACTTGGACTTGACTGAAGGTAGGGTTTGAGCAAAGTCCCAAATGAGAAAGCATGGATGGCCATGCTCTTGTGATTGGAATACAGGAAAAGGAAGGAAAAAAGGAAGTCATGAAAATAAGTAAGACTTTGAAGAGTAATACTATAGAGCCTTCCTATATGATAGGAATTATTCTAAATGTCATATGTAGTATATCATTTAATCCTCGTAACAGCCCTATGAGGCATTATTGTTAATCTCATTTTACAGATGAGGAAACTGAGACCTTGAGAGGATAAATAGGCATGGATGGGTAAATAGAGAGATAGCTAGATGACTGATAGAAAAATAGACAGATAACAAAAAAGTAAGTGTTAGAGATGACGCAGAAATGGTTGACAGATGATAGATAATAGAGATGATAAACAGAATGGTACAAATTAATGATAGAGATGATGGATGGATGGATGGATGGATGGATGGACAGACAGATACAGACAGCAGCCCAACTCTAAAAATGGAGCACTTGACCCTACATTGAGGGGCCTCTGCTAGGAAATAGGACAGTAAGTAAAAGGCTGATGGAATACACAACAGGAACTGAAGAAGTGGAAGCAGGATGAACTTTCCCTTTTTATAAGCAGCCATGCAGTGACACCCTCCCCTCTTTACAAGGTGAGTCTGGATGGAAATTTCCTGAAGGAGATGAGTTTGAAGCCATTGTGAAATGACTGGAGGAACTCAATACTAAAACAAGCACATGCCCACAGGAAGAATATTCGTTGACACTGGAAAAACAAAGATTCAGAGGGTACTCAAAAGGGAGAAGATAATTTAAAGAGCTAGATGTTTTTTTCTCTCAGATCTAACATAGGGAGAGGTTTTCAAAAACACAGGGTCTACAAAGTGCCTCCGTCTGATATCCAGGAGGGGCTCATCGGGAACGCAACGAATTTCTGTGAAAGAAGCATCTTCCTCCGTGATGGACCCAGCCTCGAGTGGCCAAGGGAGCTTAATCCAAATAGACGGAGGCCCACACCCAAATATTCAGAGGGTCCCAGGAATGTTATTAACTCACACCAAACCACAATGGCAGAAAACATTATCCTCATTTTTATACAAGGAAGGAAAGGGAGAGGGAGGGAGGGAAAGAAGGAGAAAGAGAAAGAAAGAATGGAAGGAAGAAAGAGCAAGACTTGGAAAACTAGATCACTGGTCTTAATTCTGAGTCAGCAGAACAATTTACTCCCTTTTGTTGATAGATGGATCATTCCATGGAAACATGCTGGCTTCACTAGCATTTCCCCAAAATGGCTCCTGCAACCACCTGTGCTGGCAGGGTTCCAAACCTTACCACAACAGGCCTCGCTCTCTGAAAATAACATCTTTGAGGGACACCTGGGGGCTCAGTCAGTTAAGTATCTGCCTTTGCGGCTCAGGTCATAATCCCAGAGTCCTGGGATCGAGTCCTGCAATGGGCTCCCCATGCAGCAGGGAGTCTCCTTCTTCCTCTGTCCCTCCTTCTGCTCTCTTTCTCAGATACATAAAATCTTTAAAAAGAAAAAGAAAAAACAATAGCATCTTTTCCTGCTCCATGTCATAAGACATGACCACTTCCTATCTATTCAAATGATTTTGAAAACAATAAAATGCAACATCTCTTTACTTTTCAGACACATGGAAATTGTTCCCTACCTTGATTGTGGTGGTAAGTGCAGGGCTATATGTGTTTATCAACATTCCTGGACTTGTGTACTAAAAAAGTGAATTCAAGTATAAGCAAATTATATCTCAATTTGAGTAAGAGTTACTTTAAATATACATATATATGTATATACATACACATATGTATGTGTATGTGTATGTATGTATATATATATATATATATATATATATATATATATATATATATCTGCCTAGAAGTGAAAGTCTTTAAAAACAGAAACTTCCTGAGTGTATGCCACTTTTGAAGGGAGATGTGAATAAGCCAATTCATACCTCATTCCAGGGTGGCTGACAAGCTACATTAGATTGCTAAACTGCTTCTGGTTCTGGGGCTGGTGGGTTCCACTAAATCCAGCTGTGACTCTGTTTAACCTAAGTGTTCCCTGGAGGCCTGCCTTGGCTGTCTCTCTTCTCCAAGCGGCATTGAGAGGCTTTGCGAGTGGCCCTATAAACACGCTAATGAATGAATGGACAACTAATTACCTTGTAAATATGCATGAATAAGCACAGACTCCTCAGCAGTAAGCCAAATGTCTGGGCGCCCTCTTGCTACCTACTTGCGCATGAGAAAATGTGGCATGCCTACAGCGTAAGCTGGGGCTGCTCATCCACAAGGGTGTACCTTCCAACGTGGACAGAAACTAGCCTTCCAGGATCAGATGCTTCAAAAGACACACTTTTAACAAAAATCAAAGACAAATTCAGCCATGAAGGAGAAGCCACCATGAATGTTTGGACCCCAACAAATAGTAAACTGACTTTGGTAGAAACTTTCCAGCAGGTGCTTTTTTATTTTTGAAATGTTTTTAAATAGGTGTCTCTTTCTCTCTCTCTCTCTCTCTCTCTCTCTCTCTCTTCCATTTTTCCACTATGGGCCACAACCATCTCTTGGGTTTTCAAAGATTCTAGGGTTTTAAAAGCCCTTCAGGATGGTACTGGTCCCAATCTAGGAATGTTAGAGCCAAAGAGGGATTTGGTTGATCCCAGGGAAAAGTATTCCTGTCAGAACCAGGCTGGGAGAAGGCTCCCTTGGATGGCAGCTGTAGACTCACCTTGACCCTGATGAAATCATCCAGTGTGGTGAGCTGAGTCTGTCCACAGTGTAACTGCAGTCAGAGTGAAATCCTGGATCCATCCTCTGGTGACTGAGTGACCTTCGGCAAGTCAGTTAGCCTCCTGAGTCCTCAGTTTACTCATCTGTCTCACAAGATGAATAAAAGCTACCTTGCACAGCTGTAATGAAGATTAAATCAGATAATATACATGGAAGAACTAGTTCTGCGTCTAACATATAGTATTTAATAAATACTGTTTTCCATTGATAGCAGTAGTAAGGCCCAGAGGAACAGTAAATTTTGTTTTAAACAGTCTACGCCCAATCCAGTCTGGATGTGGGATTAGTTCCCTACATACCATCTGAAACAGGTCCTTTTTTTTTTTTTTTTTGGTAGAGAGAGAGAGAGCACATGGGAAGGAGGAAGGGGCAGAGGGAGAGGGAGAAGCAGGCTTCCTGCTGAGCAACGAGCCCGATGCAGGACTCGATCCCAGGACCCTGGGACCAAGACCTGAGCTGAAGGCAGATGCTTAATTGACTGAGCCATTCAGGTACCCCCTGGACAGGTCCTAATCACATGTAATGCAGGATCAAATATGGCCAGCAGAAGGTGGATCTCTCAGGGTCACTCAGTAGCTTTACATTTCCAGTCTTATTTTCTATACCTGATCTATGCTCAAGCATGAGCCCCAGCAAAAAGCTATTATGAGGCTATAGCAGTGATGCCTAATGCCTGATCTCTAACAAATAAGAACAAGAACTGGCAAATCCTTTAGAACAGTGCTTCCCAGAGCACATTCCACAAACACTGGCTTTCAGAGCCAGTCTATTTAGTTTCCTGTTAGTTTGCATACACATAGAGTGTAGGTTCTGTGTCATCATCTAAGTTAATAATTTAAAATTTAAAAAAATAGGGATGCCTGGGTGGCTCAGTTGGTTAAGCGGCTGCCTTCAGCTCAGGTCATGATCCCAGCATCCTGGGATCGAGTGCCACATTGGGCTCCTTGCTCGGCAGGGAGCCTGCTTCTCCCTCTGCCTCTGCCTGCCTCTCTGTCTGCCTGCCTGTGCTCTCTCTCTCTCTCTCTAATAAATAAAAAAAAATTTTTTTTTAAATAAAATAAAATTTAAAAAAATAACAAAACCTCCAGGTTGGGAGTGGTTGTAAAAGAAGGGTAATTCTTCGTGGTTAAGAAAACTTCCCGAGTGTAGTTATTCAACTATTAGTCCCATCGGTCTACATTTCTCCATTTTGTAAGAGACTAAAAAGAGGCTTGCTAAAATCCAGGATGTTTCCTTAATCCAATGACACTGCATTCATTGTAGAAAAGAAATAAGTTTCATCTGGCAAGACTAATTTTCAGTGCACAATGCTGAATCTTAGAAATCATGGTTGACTTTGCTGAAGGCTCACCATTTCAGTGATTAGTAACCAGAGAGGCAGAATAACATGGCTAAGACCAGAGATTCTGAAGTCAGAGCCCATCTCCTTCAATTACTAACCTGAATGCTGCCAGGCAAGTTAACATTTCTTTTTTTTTTTTTTAAGATTTTATTTATTTATTTAACAGAGAGAGATCACAAGTAGGCAGAGAGACAGGCAGAGAGAGAGGAGGGTTCAGGCTCCCCACTGAGCAGAGAGCTGGATCCCAGGACCCTGGGATCATGACCTGAGTTGAAGACAGAGGCTTTAACCCACTGAGCCACCCAGGCACCCCGCAAGTTAACATTTCTAAGCCTAGTCTCCTCAACTATAAAAAATTGTTAGAGTGGATGAAAGAGATAATATATATAAGGTGTTCTGTAGAGTGCGGCAGACAAAGAAAACGTTCAATAAGATGGGCATTATTTTTTTAAGATTTATTTATTTATTTATTTGACAGACAGAGATCACAAGTAGGCAGAGAGGCAAGCAGAGAGAGAGAGGAGGAAGCAGGCTCCCTGCTGAGCAGAGCACGATGTGGGGACTGATCCCAGGACCCTGGGATCATGACCTGAGCCGAAGGCACAGGCTTTAACCCACTGAGCCACTCAGGCGCCCCAAGGGCATTATTTTTCTGAATGACTCTTGCAGGAATTTGGTTGGCAATCAACATGGTTACCTTCTGAAAACTGGGTCTGCCTCCAGTCTGGTTTCACAGAATCAGTCTTCAGTAGGCACATGAGTTATCCTTCATATGAGCTGTTCAGTGAGAGCTTTCAGGAGTAGGAGAATGAAGATGGCAGGATGTGGCCCGGGAAGGAAGGAACAAGAATGTGGTTTCAGGTGAAGTCTTACTTTCAGGTTGAGAGAGAGAACTTCCAGAACATTCTGGCAAAGCAGTTCTACGTGGCCAAGGCCAAGCTTCGAGAGAAAGTTGCAGATGTACTCAACAGCTCCTCAACAGATGTGGGGTTGAGGGGAGAGGTATAGGCCTGCCAATTGGTAAAAGGGAGCCCAGAGGATTTGGGTGGCATGCTACTACCAGCATCTACCACGAAGACATCACCAATCACTCTATAGAAATCTGGGACCCGCCAACCAGGGTGACCTCTGGGGGCAAAACATGTAGGGCCGTATGCCCTTCCATGATTTTATCCTCTTACTTTTTATCCTCCTTCTAAACTTCCCTTTTGTTGAAATATATTGTGATTAAGCACAATTACAAAAGACCACAACATCCCCACTTCCAAGTTACAGTCTGTCTTCTTGCTGTCAAAACATGGTTACAAACTCTTTTTTTTTCTACGAAGAGCTCGAACATAGATTAAAATATAGAACTCAATTCAGAGAGGAGAAATTTAGCCACTAGAACATGGTGCATGACAAAGCCTTCAACAGAGCACAGCATGTAAAGTAATCAAGAGCTGAAATGTTCTACAAAGGCGTGGCCACATATTGGACACTCCTAATGCAGGTTTTAGGGCAGTTTAAAGAGGAAAATGCAACAACTGTACTCTCCTGAGGTTATCGCCACTGAGGCGGCTGTGCGATTACTTCTTTCAACAAACAAGCTCAAATCTTACTTTGACGTGTATCAGCTGGGTAAGTTTTGTTGCGGTTCTACCTCTTACAGCCTCTGTTTTCTCTAACATCGTCAAAAGTTAGAGGTGGGGGGTTCCATAAGATAATATATAAATACAGCTTAATGCAGTGCTAGGCACATGTTAAGTTTTCAAATGTAGGATATTTTTAGTGCCTCCAAAAAGTATCTCCACAGGGGACCAAACAGCTAGAAACTGAAGAACTCCTACTGAAATGAAGGTTTATCCCTCTCAAAATGTATCAATATACAGCCTACCCAGGTATACTCTGTGCTTGAATTCATAGAGACTTTTAATACTGAGGAGCATATACACATTTGTGTCTCTTTGATCCTCCTCGCCACACCATCTTTCACAGTGGCTCCACAGTGGGGAACTTCGTGAAGGCAGTTCTGATTGTCCCAGCAATAGTGTGGGGAGGGCACTAGCGATGCGTAGTGGGCAGATCCAGGAATGTTAAACACCGAACATGACCCAAAACAATATCTCACGATTAAGAACTGCCCCACCTACCTCCTGTAAGACTTTCCAATACCCCACTGGACATCTACAAAGGTAAAGATTTGTTAATCATTATCTATTAGCCTTGAATCTACATACTTTCACATATAAACAACATATTTACCTTTCGGTGTGAACTTAAATGAATCCTCCAGGAATATAATTGCCAGATAAATCAAGGGACAATGGTATGCTGCTTTGTTCCAAACTCGACCAAGAGTTGCTCCCTATGTCAAAGTTATGACAAAGCCCTTTAATGAAACCAAGTCGCCAATACAACACATTTTTCACTGACCCACTTGTCGCTGGCCCATGGTGAATCTACATGTAGGTATAGGTATTAACTTCTACATTATATTTTCTAGTATGGTTGTCCTGAGTATTTTCATATGCAAATGCATGTTTTATTATAAATTGTTTTCCTTTTAATTTTGTTTTATATTGCCATCGGGGCATTTTATTGACTTTTTAAAATTATGTGAATGGTAGGTTATAAATGTCTATGCATTTTTTTTTAAAGATTTTATTTATTTATTTGTCAGAGAGAGAGAGAGAGGGAGTGAGCCAGGCAGACAGAGTGGCAGGCAGAGGCAGAGGGAGAAGCATGCTCCCTGCCAAGCAAGGAGCCCGATGTGGGACTCGATCCCAGGACACTGGGATCATGACCCGAGCCGAAGGCAGCCGCTTAACCAACCGAGCCACCCAGGCGTCCCTGCCTATGCATTTCTTGTAGGCTGGTAAAGAGGATGCTATAAAATATTTGTTATCAAAGGAGGAGTTCTGAATCTAATCGAATTGTGAACTGATATTATGCCCTCTTTGTGTTCACCTGATGAAACTGGTTATCATTACCACTGATACAAAGCATCAGTTTTTTAGCCCTGATTCCTCTGTCAGATTTTTCTCCTAGAAAGGCCAGGCTTTCTTGCCCATGCCTGAAAACTTGGCAAGATACTTAAAAGTCATGGTCAAAATTTCATCACCATGTGATCAAATTGGCAAGGACTAGGTCTTTGCACATTGAGAAGTTTGCAGAAAAGACTGACAAAACTTTCCACAAATCTCTGAGGGTTTCCTATTGTCACATGTGTTAGAGTGATCATTTGTCTCCATTCTGCACCTCAGTCAAGACCCCAATAAAGGATCCATTGTTTTTGATTCTGAGGATGACACTTTTTTTTTTTT
>ML097053.1:0-16366 GCA_003697995.1 Taxidea taxus jeffersonii | reverse complement strand
TTTTTTTTTTTTGTCAAATGCCAGTCACTCAATGTCCCATATTTCTGCATGAAATTCAGGGCAATGAAGCTGACAAAATGTAATTTACTTGCACTGAAACTTACCAGATCCATGATTTACTTTCCCAGCATTTCAATCTGGATTTCATATTCAGTGGCTTCCTGAACTATCAGAGAGCAAGCCAACTTCTGTGGCCTGCAAATATCCACGGTGTGGCAGGTGGGTGGCCACAGGCGCAGGTGGCAGGGTCACCTGTAACACAGGGATTTTTCCACAGGAGAAGGAAGAACACTGCTATCCCCTTCAAATGCCAAAGCTCTTCTGATTTGAGAATCCTTTCACCTTTTCCACACATACCTTGAAATTGATGCAAATTTATAGATGGGAATAAAATACATAGATTTAGTCATCTCTGGAAAATACAACAAGCTCAGAAAGTATTTACTAGAGTGCTGAACTTAAAGAGATCAATTGAATTTCACAAATAACCTAAACATATAAACATTTACATTATCATGACAGAAAATTTCTGAAAGGATAAAGACAGGAAAAAAATCAGTCCGAGAACACACAGCAAAAACACTGCAAAGTGGGGGTACTTGGGGCAAGATTTTCCATACATATAAAATAGTAGGGTGTTAAAAACTGCTTTACAAGATTTATGTTCAAGGTTATCTATCATGATATTATTTATAATACTAAGAAATGTGGAAGAAAATATATGCCCAACAACAGGGAATCAGTTAAATATATTATGGTGCATCCATAGCATGGAACCAGTAAAAAATCATGTTGTAAAAGTGTATTCAATAGCAAGAGGAAACGTTCCCAATATAACTTTAAATTTAAAAAGCAGTTTAGAAAGAAGTATGCACATTTTGATCCTAATTTCATAAACTGTACAAAGCATATATGCATAGAAGAAAAAAGAGGATATATACTCTTCAATGTTAGCAATGATTATGTGTAGGTGGAGGGATTACATTTTATTTTGTGTGCTATCCCACAGTTTTAAAAGATATTTTACACTAAATATGTATTGCCTTGATAATAAAAAAGAAACAGTACAAATTTCAAATTGCCTTATCTCTGAAAAATGATATTGAGTGCAGTAGCAGTTCTATAGTATTCGCATTTAATTCCTTGAAATTCCTCCTAGATTGGCAAGAACAAAACAAAACAAAATCAAAAAAATTATTTCTTAGAGGACTTGGATCAAGGATGAAATAACTAGGTGGCCTCTACTCCAAAAGAAAAATACACATTTGCTTGTGTTTAAAATAACATTTAAAGTATATTTCCTTTACCAAATTAAGCCAGCATCTGATCTTTAAGGGATTTGGAGAAATCCATTTCCAAATGCCTGTAGCATCTGTGACTACTTCACTGAACAATTAGTAGGATTTTCATTTTCAGAAGGTATTAAGCTGATTTACAAAGTGTCATACCGTAACCAGAAACGTCCCCAATCTTTGGAAAGCTCCTGATCTTATCTTGACCAGCCTGACTCCTGCCCCACCAAACGAAAACAGTAATGTCTGCAATAAAGACTAAATTTATAGTCTTAAAGGGAAACTAAAATAAATCCAGAAACTCCAATAAGGCACAGAGAAGGAAGATTTCCATGTCCCACTATTATATGAACAGAGCTGAATGGAGCTGTGGTCAGCTGGTCAGGAAAAAATATCCAACTTGAAATGAATTCGAGCCCAGGGCTCTTCGCCTGTGACCAATCAGAGCAGCACAGACAACCAATGTGTGGAGGCAATTCCTTCAGAAGAAGACAGAAAACTCAGCAAGAGCCTTTCCTACCAATTAAAGGTAGTCAGTATTGATTATCTGAGGGAGTTCCATGCTCAGGAAGCAAATTAGAAACTCAATACCTGAACTATGCCTAAATGTGGTTATCAACTTCAGAGTTTTATCTCATAAAACCAATTCAGCTTAGAGTTTAATTCTATTAAATTAGGGCTTAGAAATAAGATTTGCTCTAGAATGAATGCATCATTAGTTTTAAAATGCAATATACTGAAACCCAAAATGTGTTGTATTACAGTTTGAAGAATAAATGAGTAAAGATGTTATCTAAATGCACTTCTCCCTAAATATATTTACCAGTTGAAAAAGTGATTGTGAATGTGCCAAGTCCTCTGGCAGAAGTGACATGTCCCCTCTCTAAGATAAAATAACCCCACTGGTTCCACTTCTTCCTAAAGTTTTCCTTTTGCTCTCAGATATCTGTATTCCAAAACATCGATAAAATTTTTAAAAAAGGAGTATGGGGTCCAGAATATTTTCCCTGTTCGTGGGTTTTATAATGAAGTCTCATGAAACTTGGGCCAAACATTTCCAGGTAAAAGATGCTAACATAGGAACTCAAAATAGAACTGCCTGATACCATTTAAGTTTTAATATGCTGCATCAGGAATTTTGTTCCGCACATTCTAACCAACTGAGCCACCCAGGCGTCCCTGTGTTCCGCACATTCTAATAAGATGCAGAGTCCATAAAGATTCTCCCTCCATGGGTTGTAAACAATAGGATCCCCAGTCCTGTGGTAGAGACCAGATACCAACTTTGGACACCTTAAAGAAATTGAAAATATGTCCCGATTAAACTAAGCAAAGGAACTTGTCCTACAATGCCTGCTCCCCACCTCCGCCATGTACATCAGAGTTTGGGCATCCTGCATGGGAAAAGCTCAGTGGGTACAAATGCAGTAAACAGTGGTGTTACGAGACCAAGAATGAGAAATAAAATAGTCAGACCATGTCAAAAAACTCCTGGAAAGGCCTGAGTATCAAAAGGTTCACCATTCTGGGTAGAGTGGCTGCTGATTTTGATGGAGTCTTAGATGCTCCAGTGACAAAGGGATTTCCATCAATAACAATGGCCAGAGTTGGGTTCTATAGCACTGAAACCCCATTTGCCATTTTGAAAGGAAATGAATGTTTATGTGAATTGCACTACATCATCACACTATATTTTAAGATGCTGTGTAGCATTATTATGCCCTCATGAAATACCACCATACACTGCCTCATTTACTGTAAAAGAAAACTAGGATCACGGGGTCTTGTAAATAAATAGATGACATACGGGTTAATCTAGCATTTGGATTTGGGAGGAATAATCCCTACTTTAAACTTTTTGATATACAAAAATACAAAGCTATCACAAAAGATGTCCAGGGAGTTTCACCAAGTGGGAGGTAAACACAGCTTGGTTTGCTTTTAATATAGGGTTTTCAGATGGACTGTATCATGATGATGGGATTCTTAGCTCCATAATAATCCACAACTTTCAGTAAATTATAGGGCACATAAGAAGCAGAGGAAAGGAGAAGCAGGCCTCATTCTGACCCAGCTCTTCCCACCCGAACTCACCAGTCATAGTCATCTACTTCTCCCTTTGTTCCTCACTCCATATTTATTTGTGTAAACTCCATTTATCTATTTAAAAAAAAAACCCCACAACAATACCCAAGGGAAGAAAAGGAGAGTATAAATCCTCATCTTTTCCCCAGAGAAGAGCAGTTGTACGGCTAGACATGAGGAAGTATTTCCAAATTTCAGACTGGGATGAGGAATTACACTCAATGCTTTCCTGACAACCATCTGCAGATCCCAGTGAAGGACTAAAGTCCCCTGTTGTCTAAAATAAGTTTTGGGAATGGCACTTAGCTCCTCCTTCATAAAATGATAAGCGCTGCCAGGCAAAATGGTAAAAGAGCACCACTAAATTTAAATCTTAGTTGGGATTAGTTGGGGAGTCAAAATTAATTTGGGGTTTAGTTGGGGAGGCAAAATTAATTTGAGTTTGTAAATTAAAGGCCATGTGAAGCAGTACCCCTCTATCCCCTCACCACATATCAGCCATTTGGAACAAAGGAGAGATTCAAGCAGTCAGTCTGCAGGTTAGTAACTAGATGTATGACCCTGCGCAAGTCATTTTACTTCTCTAACAGTCAATTTCCTTCACATTCAGAAAGACTAAAGGAGCATATCTCAAGGTACAGTCCTCTTTTTTTTTTTTTAAGACTGTATATATTTATTTGACAGAAAGAGTGAGAGAACACAAGAAGGGGGAGCAGCAGAGGGAGAGGGAAAAGCAGGCTCCCCCATGAGCAGGGAGTTCAATGTGGGGCTCACTCCCAGGACAATGAGATCATGACCTGAGCCGAAGGCAAATGCTTAGCCAACTGAGCCACCCAGGTGCCCCGAGTCTTGCTCTTAAATTTAGAAATTAGAATTCCAACAGCTACTAACAAAGTGATATCCAACAATTCAAGAGAAAGACAACAAGAAAGCAAAAACATCACAACAAAAGCCACACAAGGGAAACATGCTCTCTTCTAGTAAAGAGAAGAAAACATGGGGAGAAGTTGACCAAAAGACTGAGAGACAAAATGCTTCACATATTAACATATTAATAAAGCCTAACATAGAGCTCACACAATGTCAGTGAGTCCTGCTTTGGTTTAGAGCATATTAAAAGGTAGGCCATTGTTGTTTGTGTGGAAATGTGAAGGAAAGTAAAAGCATCCCACTGCACATCTTTTTCATGCAGCAGGAGCAGCCTGTAGACAAACACCAAGAGACAGGAATGGCTAATTTTAAAAATAAAACGCAAAGTCCTGTGGCCTGGTTCAAATTGAGTCTGACAGTGAAGGTCACAACAACTTTTCACTTTTGTTTAAAGATACTGCCTTGATCACTGCTGGACAAAAAAACACAATAGCAAACAGGAACCGAGAATTAGACCATCCTGAAGCAAGATCACCCAAAAGTGTTGTTTCGCTTTGTTTTGTTTTGTTTCCAGAGCTTGCTTTCTTTTCTAGTTAAAAAAAGAAAAAAAAAAGAATATAAAATGTCTAACAATCAAAAAATGGTAAGTACAATTTTCCCTAAAAATTTTTTTCCAGTTCTGGGAAAGTTTTTTGTGTATTTGTGTATTTGTTTGTTTGTTTGTTTGTTTCAAGTTCTCTTAGTAACCATACAGTATATCATCAGCATTTGATGTAGTGTTCCATAATTCATTGTTTGTGTATAATATCCAGTGTTCCATGCAATACATGCCCTCCTTAATACCCATGACCAAGCCAACCCATCCCCCAACCTCTCTCCCCTCTAAAACCCTCAGTTTCTTTCTCGGAGTCCATAGTCTTTCATGGTTCGTCTCCCACTTCAATTTCGCCCCCTTCATTTTTCCCTTCATTCTCCTAAAATTGTGAGCAATGACCACAAGCAAAATTTCCCAAGTAAAGGAATCAATGCCTTTTGAAGTTTTTCTCTATTTCTTAATTTCTGTAACTTGCAACTTTCCAAACGGTTTCATTTCTGGTTTTGCTTCTGTTGTCTTCCTCTCCCTCATGGCTTTTTTCTTTTCAATTTTTTCAGTCCTACCCATCACAGGGAGTGTTAAAACATTTGAGTTTTGGGTTTAAAAAAACTGTTCAAACCAGCTGTAAGATGCATTGTCTGTAAAGAAAATTACTTTGGCCTCCAACATGTGTTTTCAATACAAATGCATCACATAAAAAGTAAAAAGACCTCTTGTCTCATATGGCAAATTCTCACGGAGCCATTTTGGTCCTTACAGAAGGATCTCACTTATATCTTGCTAGGGGCGGGGCGGGGGGAGTGAAACAAAGCAGACTCTGCACCTTCCTTAGGTCTGTTTTCTATTTCTCCCATGCTCTCTCCTAAAGACACCACCACTTGATACAAGTTCAGGCCTTTTTGGGGAAAAACTCTGCTTGTCATTTCTTTGGAAGTGATTAAAGATATTAGCACGGCTTTGTCATAAAAGCCTGAACAACAAGTGTTAGGGACAGACTCCCTACCTCCCACCACATGCCTCCTCTCCTCTGCACATTCCCAGAAGTTCTGTTCTGTATGGAGGAGGAAAGGTAGTATTTTCTTAGTTCCCTTTTATAGACTCTCCAGTGGAAATAATACTGCTGATACACTCGTGAATATTTCTATACAACTTCTCCTCTTAGAATCAAAATCATCTGTTTAACAAGAGTATGATTGCTGCTTCTTAAGACAGTAACAGAGGCCAGGAAGGAAAATGCTCTTTAATACAAACAAAATGGTGCCAAAAATGGGAAATCAGAGGATTTGAAAGTCAGACCACTCTAGGTTTTAATCATCATTCTATTTCTTACTTTGTACACATTATTTGGTTCTCTGTGCCTTTTCCTCTAACCTTAAAAGAGGAAATATTAATCCTTTCCTGACAAAGTTCACAGGAAATCAATAATATAGAAGTAAAATAGTCAAAATGTATGATAAATATTTATGGAAAGCCCAGCTGTCACTTCCTAAAATTTTTGGAAGCTCCTTTCCGCATTTTGATAGTTCCCTACAGGGTACCATCTCATCTTCCCAGAGAAGAACCTAAAAAGCTACATTTTCTGCCTCCCTGTCATTTAGATTCCTTAAATGGGAAGCACCCATATGAGTTAAGTAGAGAAAAAGGCCAGATGTTGGACGTACAATTTGTGAGCACAGATCAATAGATACTATATGGTTTGAACCCATAGCTGATAGTACTAAAGGCTGCAGCTCCTGTGGCTAATCTGTTCCTGAAGCATGTTTCTAGGAGTCTTTTCTAGAGTTCAGTTGGGCATCTATCTTAGGCCTTCTTACTGAATTTATGAGCTATCTTCTTTTTCAAAAATATTTGAGTGAGAGAGAAAGCATGCACCAGTGGGGGAAGAGATAGAGGGAGAGGAAGAGAGAGTCCCAAGCATACTCCCCTGCTGAGCACAGAACCCACAGCAGGGCTTGATCTCAGGCCCCTGATATCACAACCTGAGCCAAAGTCAGGAGTCAGCTGCCTCACCCAATGAGCCACCCAAGACTCCTATGAGCTATCACTTGAAATCTCCAGTGACTTTAAATTCGAGTAGATTCTGTTGTCTGTACGTAAGAACCTATCAAATATATGTGAAAGTTCTTGGTGCTGTGCTTGACATATAGTAAAAATCTGTACATGGTGAGTGTCTGTGACCCCCTGACATGTTAGAATCCTATCCTCACTGGAAAGATAAGAGAGGAAGGGAAACATATAAAGAAAGCTATCTATACCAAAATCTCTACCTGCCAGCCAAACATAATACCTCAAATCATACAACTTTAAAAGACCCCTCGTTGGCACAACTGGGACAGATTAATTAGTAGAAGCACTCCCTAGGGAAATGTGATATTGAAAGTTAAGTTTTAGAATGTAGGTTGTGGGCAGAAAACTCGGGATCATGAACAATGATCCCCAGAGAGTAGACCCTGAAAGGATCAGGGCTGAAGAATGGGAATGGTCAGGAAGAAATGCACTGTCTTTGCCTGAGACTGTGAGATGGTTTCCATGCTTTTTAAAGTACCCTCTCGAGTCCAGAGGGAGATAGGTATTCCTCACAGAGAGCAGAGTACATGCAAGTACAGTTAGTTATCAAACTGAGAAAAAATTAGAAAAGCAAAAAAGGACATTTAATGATGATGACTAGAAGTTTCCCATTAGCATCCTCTAAATTCTCAAGTCATTTTACACATTTTCCAAAATATATCACTTTCTAGATCATAAATTAGGCATTTGTGCATATACCTCAGGTCTCTACTATACCCTAGAATACATGGACATTTCTTATATTCTTTACCTGTTGTAAAGCATCCAGCCAAGCGCACTATACTCAGGAGGGGCTCAAGAGTTGTTCTGCAGGAGAAGGAGTGCATAAATGAGGCATATTCCAATTCTTCCTGATTTCATAATTTCTTATTAGTTTACTAAACTCTGGTTAATATACATGTAGACCAATTTTTCTGACAGAAAAAATGATCAGGCAGTATGTAATAATTCTAGCTTCACATTTAAGAGGCAAGGTTTTTTTTAGTTCTCTTGTTTTGCACTTTGCCTTATCTAAAATTTCTAAAGAATTTCTCTTATTTTGGTATGTGTCATATGTACTTCTACCAGATTATGGGCATGTCTTATAATCCAGAGCCAAAATGTGCTGTTCCTGGGTTCATGACTTTACTCATAACTGATCTCACCAAACACAGATTTCTTTTGGCTTCCAAGCCAAATTTCTGTTACTGCCTGAAAGTTTCGCTACCATCACACTCAATTATATGCATATCCCTCAAACTATCCCTCATTCACTCAAGGAAGAGTTATTAACTACTTTGTGCTGGGTACTATACTAAATATCACAGATACAATGATAAACATGGAAGTTAGAGTGGGGCACATATTAATGAAATAGCTGTACAATGAAGAACACATTTGGATTACAAAGTGGTACAGAGTAATGTGAAAAAATAAAAGGGGAGCACCTGACATAACCTGGTCAAAGAGTTGTCAGGCATCTCTGAAGAAAGGCTATTTGAGTCATGTCACAGGTTGGGAATGGCCATGGAGTCTTACAGCTCATAAAGAAGTAGTGATTATTTCCTTCCCCCTAGAACCTGGACTGGCTTTGACCAACAGAATCTCACAGAAGTGATTCCATGTGAGTTCTGAACCGAGGTCTCAATGGAACTTGCTGCTTCATTTCTCATGCTGTTAGAACATCTCCGTGAGAAACAGGCCCATGTATTGCAGCTGAGGGCCCAAATAAGTCATCAGGGTCAACACCAGAGAGGAACCACCCTGGGTGAACCCAGCTAAAACTGGGACCCACAGACAAGAGAACCTGTTCAGTGACTGGTTTGGGATGGTATATCATGCAGCAAACATTAGCTGGGACCTGAAAACAAGGATTTAAAAAATGAAAGGTCTGGAGTGTGTAAGAATAATCAAGGTTGAGGAAATCTCCTGACAAGTCTCCCGAGGCATAAGAATATCTGAGAAACTGGAAGACAGGTGTCGCCAGAGCTCAGAGAAGGGAATGAGGCACCCCTCTGAAGCCTGTATGCCATGTGTTCATTTAGGAAACTCTTCATATCCTGTTGCCTGGGACTGAAACACACACACCTCCCAACCTCCCAACTGTCTGATGCTCTAGGTAGTTTCTCTGATCTGTTCATTACTTACACATTTGCACCTTGTCAATTGCCTCCCTCCCTCCCACTCACTCCTAGTTCCAGGCCATTGGTACAGTTTCCTGGTCCACATTTGGGGGAAATCTGAACTTCGTGACTCAGAGAAGCATCCACTTGAGTCCAAGTACATACTACTGACCTAGGGATGGCTTTGAGCATCCTATGCTTAGTCACAGAACTCAGTTTTCTTCAAGTGATAACAAGCCCTCCCCTCTTACAAAAACCTATCACTTTTCAAAGAGTTTTGGCCTCAAATGAATTCTGTCTTTGTTTATTCTCTCCTTATTTACTCCAAGCACCAAAAAATAAACAAGGTGAAAATTTGAGGGGCGGGGGATGTGTCAAAAATGGATTTATCCTTGGGGTTGATCCTTAGGGTTGACAATGACAGCTACTTGAGTTGGGTTTCCCTCAAAAGTGGACTTCAGTGTGATGATTTGGATGCAGGGAGCTTCTTTAGTAACTGAGACCAGGAAGGACAAGTGAGGGAGCAAGGTAAAAGAAAGCAATAATAATGGTGTACTGACTGCCATGGGCATGTAGTGCTAAATCCTGCGGGGCATCACTGATGAAACCATGGAAGACAAGCCTATAAATTTTTCCTTCGAGGGCTAGAAATATAGAGTGCTCATCCCCCACCTCTCTCAGTATCCTTTCTTTGTTTGCATTATATCCCTGTCATCTCCTGTTGCCCAGTGCTTGAGTACGGCTAATGCCCATGGTCTGTGAATATCCCATAGACTAACATAGAGAGACCCTGGAGAGAGTGAGCCAGCTATCAGCAGCCTGGTAGTGTCCACCTCAGCTACAGGTGAACAAAGGTCAAGGGGATTTGGAGCAATACATTAACAGAATCTGCTATGCTAACATTTATAGATACCGTTCTTTGAGCCAAATCTGGTGTCAGATGCTTCACATGAATCAATCTCATGCAATGCTCAAACAAAAGCTATGAGGTTATTGTGAGCTCCATCTTACAAATGGGAAAACTGAGGCCCTTGGCCCAAGTAGGTGGGGCAGAGGATCCTAAGTGTGGTTCCATTTGATTCATTCATGCACTTGCCCATCAAGCAGCTTGGTAAGACAGATTGTGAACAATAGGCAAGGCAAATGCTCCCTACCATTGTGGAAACTAACAGAAAGACCACAGAAATGGCCTTTGCCTTGCAGTCACTCACAACCTCACATATGGCCATGGTAAATTTCTCCCCCACATTTTAGTTTTTTACTTCTTGGTTAGTCTAGCCATTGAAAATTTTCTGTGCCTAAGAGGGACCTGGATGGCTCAGTCAGTTGAACATCTGACTCTTGATTTCGGCTTAGATCATGATCTCAGGGTTCTGAGATCCAGCCCCACATTGGATTCCATGCTGGGCATGGAGTCTGCTTAAGATTCTCCCTCTTCTTCTTCCTTCTTCTTAAATGCTCTCTCTCCCTGTCTCTCAAGAAATAAATAAATAAATAATAAAAATAAACTTTTATGTGCTTAAAGCCTCATGTCTTTTTCTAAACTAATCCACGGGATATTTAACACCTTGCAATTAAGCTATCAAACAAGTATTAATAAGAAGGTGTAGAGAACACCTATCATCTCCTGATATTTTCCGGGCACCCAGTACCCATGCCCTTCCCCAAGTGCATCCTGATTTCCATAAACAAATGCCTCTCCTTCAGTAATGTATGCATGATCAGGAGGTAATTCCAAAGACTTGCTTTTCATTTGAGGATCTGTGGTGCCCTGATCCTTTCCAGGGACCAGGAAGATACTTTCTCATAGAACTTTCCAACTTGAGCAAGTGATGCTAAAACAGAAATGGTGAGTTCTTAATCAGAGCAGCAACAATGGCCCTCCAGTTGGACCACCTCCAGCCTTCTGAGGAGCTTCCTTATTCCTGCCCCGCCCTAAACGTGGTACCCTGGTCTTTGGTGGATGCTCACTGCTCCCCTTCTTTTCCTCTCAATCAATTTCCTTTTGCTTAATTTCCCAGGATCTCAGTATCTGTAACCAAGAATCATAACTGATACAGAGCACAGACAAGCTGATCGTAGAATCAGTAATGTCCATGTCACCCAATGGAAGCACTGGGGTTTATACATACGCAAAAGTTCTCACCTGTATCCACAGAAGCTTTTCTCTGATCCCTCTGAAACTGTACATAGTTTTGCATTTCATCACATGAATGCAAAATTTACGTAGCAATACAGGGAACTCCTCATACACTCTAACAAACCTAAGCATATTAACTAAAGCCTATTTTTCCATTTGAATGCAGAGGATGTCCCAGTGCAAACATTACTCAGTGCACTCTGAAGGGTTTCTTTATACCTTTTTCCCCCCTTTTTAATGAGCTGGCTTTCCCCCCTTGTTCCATCACATGCTGGGGCTCCATATTTTTATTTCAATACTCTGCATTATCAGTTTATAATCTAAGGACTTTAAGCCAGCTATTGATCTGCTTTTTAAAGAACACTTTTATTCTTTCCCATGATTTCATAATCTTCTTTATACCATTTCCCTTCCTTGGAAGTTCTACCCTTTGCAAATGGTGAATGTTGTCCTATTAAATTTAAATTAGAATGAAATGCCCAGTGCTCTCTAAAAGCCTGGGACAGATTCCAGGTCAGTATTCTTTAAGAATGTGTCACATTAACCTCCCCAGTAGCTAGTAATGTTTACAACAGTTTTTAAAAAACTTATCATTGTCAAGGCACACATAAATTGTACAACTTTGGAAACACAGTTGGTAGAAGAGCTGCAAATTCATAGTATAGCAACCTACAGGGTGTTTTAGAAAAGACAGCATTTTAAATACAACTCATGAATAAGCAAACAGCCCCGACCACCCAAATCAACTCCAGTGTAAACACAGAGGGAATGTTTAGTTAAATTTTAGATGCCATTTGACTAGGAAAAAGGACTAAAACTTATCAGCTGAGATGAATTATGTCAATACCGGAAAAAAAGCAAAGCATCTGCAGAGAGCGGTCTTCAAGTAAAAGTTACACAGACAAAGGACTAACTGTTTATGCACCACAGATAAAATACGCTCCACTACAAAGGGCTTGCCCATGCAAAAGATAACAGGAGAAATGCTTTAGAATTTGTGGGATATACATACATAACTTATTTGTATATTTGCATGACTATACTTAAGGATTATCATGGGAAAGAAAGAGGCACATACACATACACTGGGAGAAGAAAATAAAGACAAAGCAGGCAGCTATTAATGTGTTTCCATCTACAAATGCTGGCACTGACCTACTGAAGCCCATTTCCCCAGGGATGAGGCAGGGGTCTGGGGAGGTAGCCTGTTCATTATGGAAGGGGCTTGAAGAGAAGCCCAGGCATCTCATAATTTCTAACCCTGTGTCCTGTTTGTTTCATGGGAGGGCGTGGTCTTATGTATCAGCAAGTTTCCTTCAGCAAGGGATGACTTCTTTTGCATCTGCAATCTTAGGAGCCTAGGAACATGCCTGAAACACAGCAGATGTCCAACAAACAGTGGTTTAAGTAAACTAAATTAAATTCTCCCATTATCTTCTCTGTGTCTGTCCTCCAAGTGGGCACAAAGTCAGCTCCAGAAAGCTGCTCAATTCACTGGAAAATGAACCATCTGACTCCTTACCAAGCTATTTCCAAATACTAAATATGTCAAAATCTCACAGGTTGAAATACAAAATAGGTCAGAATCTCATCTTTTCCATTTCTCCAACTATGTATCTATTTGTACATCATATTTACCGATAGAGATAGCTTCCTGATAATCACTTTATACACAACTGAGGTTTGCTGCTTGCATTTTGCATTAACACGGGGGCCCTGAGAGAATCTCCCATACCACTGGGCACTGGACACACCACACAAGTTAGGTATTCCCTCTCAACTAGCAGGCTGAAGGCAAGACCAACAACAAAGAATTGCCTCCAGCTAATCTTTAGAACCCCTCTGAAGCATCACCACCAGTGAAGCCGGTCAGCTGTTCAGTCCTACTGAGTAGAGATAAGCTGGGAGGAAAGAGAAACCAAAACAAGGATGGCAAGAAGAAAAAGGCAAAGCAAGCTTCAAACCCGTCCACCCCAGCCCTTGAAACAATTCTTTTTCCTAAGGAGTTGAAAAATACTCAGGTGAGTGCCCATTCATCCCTGTGTCTCCTAGACAGGACATGACTTGGAAAAGGGCATTTACAAAGCATTTGTGAACTCGTTCCTTTTTTTTTCTTTGTTCATAAAGTCACTAAGAGGAAAATACACCCTGAGATAGAGTCCACAATTCAAATGAACTTCAAAGTTGATTCAAACCTATGGGAAGTGTTGGGATTAGTTATGAAGGCTGGTGGGCAGCACCTGCCCTCCCAGTAATTGCTGGACCTGCACATGACCATCTGCAGGGGGTGCAGAGCAACCAGGGGTGGCAAAAGGAGGGACATGGAAATAACTCACTGCTTTCTTCTTCTTACCTTTCCCTAAATGTAGCTCACCAGAAGACCAAGTGCAACTATAATGGCAAGATTTTAAAAATTAAAAAATAAAACCCCACTGACTCCCACTGACTCCACAGTTCCTGGGCCAATCAAACAGAGAATCCTATCCTTGCTAGACTCCCATTACCGTTCTGTATATAAGCAATGGGCTATGGATTCCAAAGAAGCCATCTGATAGAGACTTTTGTGGGTCAAATGGGTGAGAAGTGGTCTACATCAATAGTGTTTACAAGTTCTAATTGTTTACTTACTGACATAAATTTACATAAAGCCACTTAATGAGGAAGGGTTTACACAGCCTATGGTACTCTGTTATGTCACATTTTAGCTATCATGCCATAGCCTGGCTCGAAAGAAAGAATTGCTGGAAACTCATGGGCCAGGAATGAGCAGCCTATTAAGGTCTGAAAAGCTGTCATCCACCCTGAAAGGACTTGCGTCAGCCACTGAGGATATATTTTAAACCGCCTGTCCGCAAGAAAACTTTAATAACGCAGCCTTGCTCTAATGTCTTGTGAGAGGAGAGGCAATTTTACTTCTTCTATTAACCCAACGTGATTACAATGGCTTATTTCATGGAATATTAAGTTCAAATTCTGCTCCCTGGGAGGACAATAAAAAAAAAAAAAAAGGAAAGAAAGAAAGAAAAAAAGAGTGTGCTTATGACTTTGCCCGAAATAGCCACAGGACCACAGCTCCTTGGTGCTTTTAATGCATCCAAGCAATAATCTACCATAATTCGCTAATGGTGAGATAAATTAGTGACCAAATAATAACCTGAAAAGATAACATCAAGACGGAAAGCAAATGTTTATCTTTTGCAAAGGACAGCATAACAAAGCTTATGGTAGACTCTCACCAGTCCCTGTTTAAAAAAAAAAAAAAATCAAGGCCTTAATGGATACCTCTGAAGGTAGTTGTTTAATAGTGAGACCATAGCCAGGAGAGCTAACAAAATAAATAATCACTCTGAAAAGCAACAAGCAGCTTCAGAGCCCCCTGAGCTAGAAAAAATCTTAGGGAAATGAAACTTGGCTTCCAATGAGATCCATTCCTTCAAAATTATTTCAAAGAGTAATTGTACTGATGAAAAATGGCAGGTCCGCCATAATGAGGGTCATCTAGAATTTTCCTCAGGTCCGAACACAAGATTTTGTAGCCAACTTTGAGACCCATATTCTAATTTTTAATTGTAGATGAAGACTCGTTGGAATTAAAATCATAATTACTTACCCAATAATCCTAAAAGCCGATAGGCATCTCTCAACCTGGTTCCCAAAAGCCAGGACCAACACTTAATCTTAATGGCTTTCATTCTCCAGTATGGCTCCTGTCTAATCACACTCCATGTAAATAGGAGGAGATCCTTTCTTAATAGCGAGACCGGAAGTTCATTTTCCTTGGCTCTCTCTGCATGCCCTTTGAATAGTGCATGAGGGATAGAGATTGGACAGTTAACCTTGAATAAACTTACTTATACCACTCATAATATGAAATACTCTCTACCTGGGGCTTCCATTAACAATGTTAATTTCATGGAATGAGAGCCACAGCCTGTTTACCTACTCTCGTGGTGGTGGTGACCAAATTACCCAGCCCTGCACCAGTACAGCCCATTTGAAAACAGACAGGTTTATCATCTATAAAACAAAATTCTTAGACCTATAGAAAGTACAAGTAAAGAAAATCCTCTTAAGCAACTTATATGTGTTTCTTTGCCATAAGTGGCATTTACTCAGGTAAAACCACGCATAGGGAACTCAAACCAATGCCTCAGGAATGACACATTACCTTATGGACGTGATTTATCACTGTTTTCACTTTTTAGCAGGAAATGACACGCTTACCTTTAACATTTTTACTTGAGAAATGCAAATGGTAAATGGGATTATAATCATAAGCCAATGAACCTAAGGAGCACTGAAAGTTAAGTATATACAGAAATGGTGTTGTGACTCTTTAAAAAGAAAATTGCATATGAGTAAAATAATGCTTATTTTTACTCTCTCTTCAGAGAAGTTCCTTCTTTGTGGCCCACGCGACAAAATGATCTGATAAGAGGAGCAAGGCTAAATGGCAAACGGCAAACATCCCAACCTGATATATTTCCTCAGCCTGACCTTCAGATAAAAATCATACAGAAATCTCCAAAACCTCCAAATATGCAGCACCACAGGCTTCCAACATTTTCAGACACAACAGTCAGAAAGGGGGAAGAAAAACAACAACAGGTAAAAAAGGAAAAAAAGAAACACATTGCTACTGAAAACCGTTAGCTTCCTCTTTAATATTTCAAGATTAAGGTCAGATGAACGCAGCAGCTGCCTACTCCACTTCTTTTCTCCATGCGTGAATGTGCGTGCATGTCCTGGCATGTGTGTGATACATATATGTGTGCACATAGATCATTTTTATGTGTATGTGTACCTAATAGCAAGTGTATGTGTAGTTCGTGTGAGATATATTACATACATACTGTGAGCATATTTAAAAAGCAAAAAAAAACACTTCAAACGGTAAAAATTTATTGCACTGTGAAATTAGCTAAAATTATGACAACTGTAAGAAAAAAAATTATACGGGCAAAATTTGGGTCTGGTGGAAGAATTCTTTGATGTCTGGATTCCAATTTAACCCCCGACTGAGTTCTAAGAATCAAATGAACAAAGTATATCATACACCCCAAGTCTGCCTGTCAACGCTAGTCATCATTTTTTATTTTATTCTTTCCAGCTGCATGTATTTACAAGACTCTGTTCTGACATTTCCTCCCCTCAAAATGTACACACTCACTGCTACGGGCAGTTGCCAAATACATTTGTAAAACAGTTCAACCCT